>WEIS01052339.1:1943-22614 GCA_013389965.1 Todus mexicanus
TTGAGAGCTTTGATTTTTAATAGTTCCTGTGGAAGTGACCTGTGTCATGGCAATTTTCCTCTAATGCTGCTTGGGAAATATATGAGCAATAGCTGATGTACTAAAGCTGTTGGCGTGCAAGCTCCAGAAGGTAGCTTTGCATGAAGATTACTTTTGCTTCACAGGCAAAAGATTCTTCTAAATCAGAAGGTCAAGAACCTTAGGGGGAAATTCTAGTCTCGGGGAAATAAGTGCGAGCTTTATTACTGATTACAGCGGAACTTGGATTTTATCATTTTCTTAACTAGGAAAGGTTATGTTCTAGAGCTTAGATTAGTGGTTCCCAGAGTGTAGTTCATATAAAAGTATCAACAGTTACAGGGCATGTGGTAATTAGTTTACAGTAGGAATAATTTTTTGTGTTTACATTGTGTTGAGTTAGAAAAATCACATTATGAGTGAATCATAGTCCGAGAAATTTTGAGAACCAGATGTGATACACTGGAGCAAACTGTTTAGGAAACACTAGTTAAGGTATGTCAGATGAAGCATTCCACTTGCTAACAGACAGGAGGTTTTAACAAACTGTGTTGATTCCTTTAGTGCTTTATACACAGGAGGGTCCTGTTGACAGAGTATTGTGAGAAATAAAGTGCTCTGTTGTATGCAATGTGCAGGAAGAGGATCCTGCTTTTTCACATAAACTGGTTAGCAATCAGCTAGAGGAACCCATAAAAAAAGGAGGAGCTGTGTCCTGCATGCAAGGAGCAGATTTGCACCTACCAGCAGTTAGCTCTCATCACCTTGGGGGTCACCTAGTTCATTGGAAAGGTGAGAGGCAGAAATACAAGCTTCTCTTAGGGTCATCAGCCTTTCCTACTGAGATTTCCTTAGGGCTTCACGGCTGTGCAGGCAGCTGTTGCACTTCTCTGACAGGATGCAGGAGCAACACCTTGTCTGGGGATCAGGCAGGAGAGAAAGATGAAACAAAATCCTTCATTGCAAAAATCTCAAGGCCCTTCTCAGATCCTTAAGGAAGGGCTTAAAATGTTTCAATGAAAAAAAAAAAAAGCAATGTTTTAAAAGTATTTGAAGGGCATCTCATTGATTTATTGAGGGTGATGGTGTGTGGAAAGAAACAGCCTCTTTCTCTTCAAGCCTACAGCAAGCCTTTGTTTTGCTGAGAAAGTACTGAGCTCTGGAACAAGAATATCGTGTCCTTCTATGAATGATGGAGGAAGGGGCTACTTTCACACCTGAGTGGTTGGCAGGAATGTCTGTGGGATGTAGGATATTTCACAGAGTGGGAAAGGGAGGTCTGTGGTTCACAGTGGAGCTTCATGCATGTCACGGCTAGAACAGGATGATAGCTCTGGGATGGGTAAATTCAACTGCGTAGGATTGTGACCATAATAGAATTATTGAGCACTGCTTGCTAGGGCATGATGGGGAGATGGATAGGATTCATCTGGGACCAAACTGTTATTGCTTCATCATTGCCTTAGTCCTGAATGGTGTTTCAGCTGCTCCGGTACCTTTGCATGTCACTGCATTGTGTGGGAAACGCAGAGCAGAAAATAACCCATAAGGACAAAACCCCAGGTGATATGAATGATAGCTCCATTGACTTCCACAGAATTACCACCACTGACAGCAGCTGAGGACATCCTCTGGTGTTACCTGTGAGTTTATCTCCTGCCCACAGCAATAGGAATGCTGGAAGGGTTTGGGTATGTGCGTGGGTGTATTGTCATGGCCACCTTTCGGTTGTGAGTGGTCTCCAAGCCTGGCACAGAGGGATGGCAGAGCAACTGCAGAGGGCTGGTAAGTTTCCTGCCTGTTGGGGGATGTCAGCTAGAGAGATAGCCCAGGTGTTATGTAGGCTCAGATTCCTGCTAATCCACGTAAGACTGGAGTATCCTGACTTTGTGTGCCTGGCGGGGAGTAAGTATTCTCTCATTAGAGAACTTTGTAGAGCAATTATATATCCTGCAGACTGAAACCAAGTAGAAGTAGCAAGACGTTATTGCTTGGGGAGATGGAGCAAGCATGTGGGAGAGCTGCATTTTCTAGATGGTCATTTTGTAGGTTTTGCATGGATGCTCACACCTAGGCCTCTGAAGCTCTCTAGCACTCATTTACGTGTTTGAACACAGTTTCCATATGTTTTCTCTGCAAGCTTGAGTGCCTTGAATTCCTGCCAAACCATTTGGCCTTGCCCTGCTTTCAGTTCATATTATATTTATAATGTTTGTATTAAACTGACTCTTTGTCCTGTTTTCAGACTGCATTTTCTTTCCCCCTTCATCCTCTCTCCTGCATATTTTGGGTAGGCAATATGAACTAGAGAGAGCTTGGCTAATCCCTAAGCTGTGTAAGACCATGAGTCTAAAGGCAAGTTTAATTAAAGCTTCTTGCTTCTCTGTGCTGTAGTACACAGCCCCTCTGCCTCTGTCCCCCAAGGCTTTTTCTGCTGTATTTCTCAGAGTGATCAGGCCTGTTCTCACACAACATAGCAGAAAGAAATCACTGGTCTCCATTTGCCTTGCTCTCTGACTGGAGAGGTGGGTGTCGGAGACGGGGCTCAGTAAATACATAGTTAATCACCCTTATCATCATCACTGTCTCTCCTATCTGCAACAGTTCCTAGCAGCTCTCTCATCATTCCAGTGGGAAGAAATATTTATCCATTCATTTTTCTTTTGTGCCAATCTCATCTGGCTGCATCAGGGCAAGTATAGAGAGAAAAGACCCCACGATGGTTCTCTGAGAAGTCTGCAGCAGATTCTTTGTCACATCTTGCTGAAATGATCTGAGAGAGGCAGCAGGGGGAAGTGAGTCAGATGAAACTCTCAAAGGGAAAAGAAAGAAAGAAAGGGAAAAAGAGCAAAGCTGCTTTTCTGGCTTTTATACATTCAGAAATTGAGGATTTCAAGTTACTGGGGAACAGGTCTCAGCAGGAGGAAGATCTGGTGTAGTCTAATGCTGAAACTCAGACAATCCTATTGGAGTCTTATAGTGATTTCGCTTCTACCTTAAATTTTACTTCCTAAGTACCCAAGTACGTGTGTTCTATAAGTGTTTAGGTTTGTGTTTTGAAATGAATATGTTCATACAGAGAGAGAGAGACGTGCCCACAGGCATCTGAGAAGAGCTGGCCAGTGTGTCCTCTCCAGGACTGCCTGAACTGCCCCTAAAGACCCCCACTGGCAACGGAGGGAGCTTAGCTGAGGTGTCCGAATTTTTAGTTGCCTGAAGGTAGGTCAGATGAACTCCAGCCTTCCACCTCAGCTCCTGTTAGATGCTGACAATATAAATCTTCTCTGATGCAGCTGTCAGCCTGCTTCTGTGCCCCATGATACTGGTGAAGACTGAGGTGTCTATGTAGGTTTTCCTATGTCAGTGAGACAGTCGGAGTCAAGATGAGTCTTTCTCTGAGCAGCTCTGTCTCCTGTGTTTCAAGCCATAGTAAGCGTGGTTACATCTCACACATCTGCATGCAGTGGTTTGTCTGATGGGAGAGGAGTGTCCACATCTGGTGCCTGGAAGCATGTGTGAGAGTGTAACACCATGTTGCTCCTGATCTCTGCACCCTTTGTGGGAGTTCTTTAAATATGGGTCCTACCTTGTCTTGTGATCTTTGTCTGCACAGGTAGACACAGCTCCTTGGTGGGAGGAAGCTGCTGGAGTGTTTATGGCACCCATAGTGGAGTGAGAAGCTGATGTGCTTTGTCAGTGCTTCAGAGTGAAGTGGATGAAGCAAGACCAAATGGATGCGTTTTGCAGCTCATTGGCCACACAAGTCAGGATCCCTCCAGTCCTTACTACTAAGTACCAGTTCCTTTTCTGGTGAATCAGAAGGATTAGGACACAACTGAGCTGAGATACTGGTTCTTTACGGAGGGAGAAGGAGAAGTCTGTGTACACGTACCTGTGTTAGTCCTCTTGCCTATTTGCTACACAAGCATGAAACAAAGGAAGGCAAAAATACCAGGACATCATTTATCATTGGCCCAAAACAGTGGGGAAAGGAGTTAAAAACTTGAAAGTTTGAATAATGCATATGGATTTATTTCAAGTACCTTCTAATATTTACAAAATTACATGACACTTTGTTTCCTTTGTGCATTTTTTTTCCCCCAAGATCCAGACAGGGAGGCGAGTTTAGATTAAATAAACAACAATGAATTCTTCTGAACCTGTGCAGAAGACAGATCACCCCCTGACTACCACTGAGTGTTTTGGTAAAAAAAAAATAATAATTCTGGGAGAGTTTTCAAGGAAATCAAAATCAAGCACATACTCTATAGAAACCTCAGACAATTTTTGATGTCATTAAAACGGAACACGCTTCTAACTTTATTTTAATAATTCATTGTTTCATAAATAAAAACCAAACAAGTGTTCAGCAGAGAGATCTCTTTAAGGGAAGAAATAATAATTTATTATTTCTTTTGTAAAAAAAGGTCTCTCTGTTGAACACACGTTTGTTTTTTATTTATGAAACAATGTATGAATTATTAAAATAAATCTGGAATTGTGTTCTGCTTAATGACATGAAAAATTATTTGAGGTCGCATATAGATGAGCTTAGCAGTGCTTCACTACCTGCAAGCTTCAGCATTATATTTTTCTAAACAAATCAAGAGTTTTAAAGCATTTAATAACCATTTAATTCTGAGATAAGTTTATTGTGATTTAAGCACAGTAATATATTCAATATGTCACCAGCTTGAAAGAAGCCCTCATGCCGGAGGTAACAATACACAATAGAGATATAAGGAAAAAACAGTTCAAATTGATTTATGGAGTTGGCAGTCTGCAAGCCATTTTGCATGTCTGCCTGAGCTTTCTTCCTTTGCATGAGCTGAGGTATAAGTACCTCCAAACGTTGGTATCTGTGCCAAGTACTAAGGCCATGTTACTAGCCATGCTACGTGCCATTTCCAGAGATCCAGCCTGGCTAGTCATACAGCAGCGCCTTCCTTATGTGCTATATTTGGAAATGAGGTTTCTGCTCCAGGGCCTCATCCTTCGTAAAGCACTTAAGTGCATGCTTAAATGCTCATCTGCTCCCAGCCAGGAATGTTGATTCGCATCGATTCTTGGTGGCACGGAGGGAAGCAGCGTTCAACCAGGGTCATCCCACACTTCAGCCGCAAGAATCCCAGGACACATAAAGGGCTGAGGGAGGAGACGAGATTGTTGACAACTCATGTCACCTTCTCTGCCACGAACTGGGCACTCAGTGATGCAGAGCTGCTCCCATAGCAATACTGGCTCCAAGGCAGTTTTCAATGTGGTGTAGGCACGTGGTGTAGGAATTTAGCTCAGCATAGTGATTTATATTTAATATAAAGTTGCTCCCCACCTTCCTCATAGATGTTGAGAGGAGGCTGTGGGTGAACCACATATCCCTCAAGTCACTAAAGCAAGACAGCATGAAACTGTGAAGGGTGAAGGTGTTATGTTGTGGAAGGAGAGAAACACTACGTTTTGAGAAAGGATAAAACATGGAGAGCTTCACTGTTCAAATCGACTTTACATGTTGGCACAAATGTTACCCTCTTGCTCAGACATCTCTAACATCCAGACCACAGGTTTCCTTGTCCCAGAAGCAGAGCATCTTTCCCCATGGCAAAGCAGGTGGGAAAAAGATTTCTCTGTGTTTGCAAAAGTCAATTTTCCACCAAAATATCTTGTTTTCCAGTCTTTTTCTAAGTAGAGTACTTCAGATCAGTCTGTCACCATATTTTCCTCTATCTGTGATATAGACTAGGATGCCTTCGAGAAAAAGATACCTTCAAGGCTCTTTTTGCCAATGGTTTTAGGAGTTTTCAATTCAGCTCTATAAATATTTCCTGGCCTTGCTTCGGGCTGGCCAGCTTCAGAGGGCAAAAGGTAAATTCTTTCTCTGTTATTTCTCTTTCTTCTTTATGCTAAGACATAGGTTATTTGCATGCTAGACATACCTCCATATGACTGAGCTTATGAACAGCCGTTCTTTTCATGCAGACTCTAAACAATCATGATATGGTACGCATGCAAAGTGTTAAAACCTCAAAAGACAAGTTTGACTTTCATCACTGACACCATAGCTGGTGGTGCATGGAGTTCCAGTGCTGAGGGAGGTATTCTTAACGTCGAACAGTTGTAGCCATTAATTTATCCATTAGTTGACATGTGAGATTTGAGCCTATTCATACTATACTCTATCTTTAACAAGGAAGACTGCCTAGTGGGCAGAGCACCCCAATGAATTGGGAAACATAGGAGTACCACTAAGCTTGTGAGCTAGTACCAGTCGCTTGACATCTCTGTTTCATATCCTTAAAATTCTGGGTCACTTTTGTTGCAGTGATACAAAAAGCTAATGTTAACACTTTGAAAAAATCGTGCAGCTTTTAGCCAGTGGCAGCTCAGAGCCCATGGGCATTCTGGAGTGGAGGACTTTTTCCACCAGTGACTTAAAATACTGAGAATTTATCAGGAAACAGGAATGTGTTTACCATTCATCATGAGTAAAAGTAAAGTATTTCTTGTATCTAAACTATTTTTTCATGATCCTGAAAACGGCTTTGTAGCTGACATGTGGAAAACAGAGGTGTTCTGGTTCAGTTTGAAGTCATTCTCTTTAGAGTTGCCCCACATGAAAACTTGGAGTACTATCTGTCTATATTTCCTATGCTGTGATTGCTACTGTCTGCAGATTTTTTTGAGGGCCTGAGGTGGAAGACACCATGTGGCTGTGAAGCACTATTGTAAAGATGTGATTCTGACAGCAGAATGTTAATCTGAAATGTGACTCTGGAATTACTGCTGCTGCTGCTCCTTCTTTCCCCTCCACAGTGAAATACACAGAAATCACATGCTCCTCTTTCTTTTTTCCCCATCTCCCATGCTCTCAGTTCCACTGAGGTAGAAAATAACCTAAAATGCTTCTGAAATTGTATTTTCCAGGGGATTTCCTAGTGAATCAGGCTGGCGTGCATCAAATGGGTAGAAACAGAAATCTGTCCCTTGTCTGGAACAGTGCAGTGAGCGCTTATTTTCTGCGAATTAATCCTGACTGAGGATGGATGTCCCTATCTTTTCTCTCCACTCTCCAGCCCCTCCCAAACAGTTGTAATAGTATAGACTCTATTTTTTTGTTACTAACTTTCTGAGTCAACTTGGAACACCTAGTGCCATCCAGCTGCTGACCTTGGCACAAAATGAGCCTTTTGCACATAAAGCTACATATTTATGTCTATGCTTTGCCACCAAGCTAATCCCTAGCAAACACACTCTAGAGCTACAGTATGCAAAACCTCTCTTCTAATGATGACATCTGGAAAACCTGTTTTTCTCTCTTTAATTTCAGGTAGCTGCACTCACCGTGGACTGCTGAATGTTAGTCAGCCCTATATTGTAAAGCTGAACTGGAGAGGATTTTCCTTCAAATACGGTTCCTGGGGTAGAGATTACTCTCCATCTAACCCAGAGAAGGAAGTCTATTGGGTTGCACCATTAAACACAGACGGGAGATACTTGGAATACTACAGAATTTATAGTTCCTTTGATGATTTGTTGCTGTTTAAACCCTTGTATGAAAGTAGAATAAGATATGGAGAAGGAAGTGGTGCTGCCCTTTACAATAATTATTTGTACTATCACTCTTCTAGTTCAGGATATATCGTGAAACATGATTTAAAAAGAAACACCATGGTTTTGAGGAAGGAGCTTCCAGATGCTGTTACTGGTAATCGTTTCTCTTATGCAGGTGTATCATGGCAAGACATAGATTTTGCTGTGGATGAAAGTGGGTTATGGGTAATATATTCAACAGAAAATAGCATGGGCAACATTGTGATTAGCAAACTCAATGAGACCACACTTGATGTGCTGAACACTTGGCAGACGAGACAGTACAAACCATCTGTTTCCAATGCTTTCATGCTATGTGGTGTTCTCTATGCCACAAGGCCAATGAGCACTAGGAAAGAGGAAATCTTCTACATGTATGACACGACTACTGGCCAGGAAGGTAGACTTAGTGTCATTATGGATAAAAAGTTAGATACAATCCAGAGTATTGATTATAACCCCACAGATCAGAAACTGTACGTTTACAATAATGGCTACCTTCTAAGATACGATGTGATCCTTCAGCCTTAGTATCTCAGTGACACAAGCATGTGATAAAACTGGCAACAACTAAAACGAGATCTGATACACCTTTAGATAATGCTACTGCTGATTTAGAGTTCATCTGGTCTGATGTACTGTATCTGTGGGAGCTACATATATTATTTATACTCTTAAAGGAATTGCCCACTCTGTGCTCTCTAGTATTGCTGGCAGCAGTGTTTGGCAGGACTGGGTTCTTTAGGTTTTGATTGATGTTTATTGGTGCTCGGTGCTTTACAATTGTCCTGCCTCTAAGGGTAGATTTAGTGCATAGATTTAGTGCATTTTGTTCACATTAATTGATGGGCACTGCTTATCTACTGACCGAGAAGCTAATTACCCACTGATGTGCATTTGTCAGTGTAACACAGACAAGTCACCCAGAAACTGAGAATGAATTTCCACTGATCTTCATCAGAGTGAATTGAGGCCTCAAGAAGTTAATTGAAGGATTAAAATAGTATGGAAAGTAGACTTGGTCGGAAGACAGCAATCCATTTGTTAGGTGGAAGCGGTAGTACCTGGCTCAAAGTTTTAAAGGAGAGAGGGTAGAAATGCACTTTGTTGTTTGAAGTCCTACCACATGGAGGGCAAAGAAGGTGTTAGGGCAAGCATAGAGGTCACTGCTCTCACCACCACTGATGCAGTGGGACAGCTGACCCTGAGGCCCCATCTGCAGCTACCTCCTAGCAGTTCAGCCCTCTCCCACACTGCCACAGCACCAGGCTCGCTTCTCAGAGTGACTCTGGGAGCAAAACTGGCAGCAGGGCTTTCACCAACTTTTCCTTTGTCCTGTTTTGCTGCCCTTAGCAATTTCATGTGCCTAAACTGGGCCTTACTAATGGTTTTGCTACAATCTGACCATGTTTTGTGGTCACTATTTTCCTGGCACTACAATGCAAGAAACACTGTTTTCTTTTCCTTTATGTTCTTATAAGCTGATGGAAATTCTGCCATTGACTTTATTGACCACGAGTGGCTGTTAGGTGTGTATCATGCATTGCCATAGAATGACAGCGGTGTTATTTAATGTGCCTCTATTCAGCATTTTTGCCATTCTGCAATTAGATTCCTGAGAGCCCTGTTAGTGTAAGGTCCAATTTGTTCCTTGGGTAATTCTGTCTTACAGCAGGCTAAGAGGTCCTGGTGGAAAATAGAATTCTGGTCAAAGTAGTTAGATATATGGTTGGTTGTTTTTTTTTCTTTTTTAAATGGGTATTGTGTAATAGTTTCTGAGTGTGTGCACTGTAACAATGTCTTACCTTCATCATGTCAGAAAGCAGGCTGAAACACAGAAATTCAGAACTCTACAGTGATGAAGAACACAATTTGTGTGGTTCATTTCCTTCTGTTACCAATGCAATCATGTCTGTGTCCTCTGATAATAAAAATCAATACATATGCAAATGATTGTTTTATTTTAATTAAAAAAAATATTTTAAAGGATCTCAGCTGTGCTATAGAGCCATGTAAAGCTGTTTGTGGCAAACAGGTAGCTTCTGGGATGCAACGGGAAGCCAGGGCATTCAAATGTTTGAAACAGGATCACTCGCTTGAGCTTTGTGTGCTTAAACAGCTCTGGGAACGACACAAAGGTGTGAATCAGTATGTCAACAAGTACAGGAGAGGAGTGTTATTTCTCCACACAGAAATATATTAGCTGGTTAGGGTAACACTTCTCCATGGAGCTGGGATGTTACTGGAGACATTGGAGGCTGATGATCTGATGACATATTTTGAATCCAGGTGCTGCCACTTATCAGGTATCAGCATCTGTTTCTTGGAAACTTGTGAAATGGATCTGAAAGCCATGAAGGCATTGGTGCACTAATATGTTCAGTCAGCACAGGCAGGGCTGATGTGTGAATAATCCGTAACAGCCCAAGTAAGGATTTGGCTGAGAAAGGAAGAAGAAAATGCTGCAAAAAATGTTTTTCCAATCTACATCTGTGTGTGTGTCACAGAAGATGAGCAGATCTCACTTACTGTCAAGAAATGCCATCAGCATGGACTTTGAGACTCCTCAGCTCAACACCATTTAGGAAAGGAGTTGATGCTAACGTGCATGTGACTGATTGTGATGAATTGGCTGTGATTCTCAGTCCTTCCTGGGGACAATTCCTTGTGGCCTAACCTTCTCCCCTTCAAGAAACAGCAGTTGACCTGAACTGGAGGCTTTCAAGTTGGTGGTGGAGTTGGGGATGCCGTGGCTATCCACCATTCTCAGTTGTGATGTGGCCCAGACACTGTACGACCTGGCACTGGGTTCCAACTGGACCTCACTGAGGTGGCCCAGAGGTGGGAAAATAGAGGCAGTGGTCATCTCTTCAAGGTACCACACTGTGTTGCTGCACAGAAAATAAAACACAGTCAGATTAGACTTTGGTAGCTCACTACCAGACAGAAAGCAGAAACATCTCTGAATTTACGAAACCTTAAAATATGTTGTGTGGAGGGGCTGGGTCACAATATTTCGGTCCTGGAAAGACTGAGCTTGTCCTTTTTGTTCTATGCTAATATTTCTCAGGCAGCCAGTGCCAGGGTGCAGCAGGGGCTCCCCTTGGGTCTATCAGGGCAGGACTTAGCAGCCTGTCCTGTCCCACTGCCCCAGTCAGAAGCAGGACAACCAGGGGGCACCAGGGCAATTCCAGCTCCAGGCATCAGACATCTTCCATGAGACAAGACTTGGTCAAGGCCAGGCTGGGACATGGGCTTAGGGGTGTGCCTGGCTTGGCGGTACCCACGGCCAGGCAGGGACAGACTAGGGAGTTGGAGACCAGCCTTGCTGCAGCATCACTGGGGCTGGAGCTGATGGCCCTGGGACATGGGTTGACAGTGGCTGTGGTGTCCTGGGCAGGGTTAGGGAGGAGCCCTGGGGAATGGGTAGGGTGGGCAGTGAGACCTCTAAGTGCTCCTGAAGCCCTGGCAGCTAGCAGTGCTTCTTTTAATAAGAGGCTCTACAGAGCTGCAAAAAGACCATTGTGCTTTTAAAAACAAAAATAAAGGCATGAAATTACTATATTCCAGCTCTTGGCCTATTGATTTGGCATCTCCCCATGGAGGTTTTGGGGTATATAAATAATACAGAACATAAATATTACTTCCCACAGAGCCCAAAGGAGAGGACATCTGTCTGTGTAGTGACACAGGCAACTGCAGTACAGGGACTGCAGTGTAATTTTGTTGATGAGTGGTTTTCACACCACTTAACTCAAGGCACCTAAGGTGGGAGACTCAGCTCTGATCCATACAACATTTGCACATGGGGAGAGAGGGAACTTCTGCAAAGGAGCACTTCAAGAGGGAGTAATGCATCTTTCCACTTCTCCCATTAGGCCTGTCCTTCCAGGCCTTGGATAAAGGTGGTTCAGTAGTGTTGGCTGTTAAAATCAAAGCATCTTCTTGAGCTGGCCCTCACACATAACCTTGGGAAGGCTTCACTTGCTGTCCTCTCTTCTGCATCTGATGTTGTCTCTGCTTTGTTTGAGGGGTGTTTACTCCTCTTCTTCCACCTTGGACATTGCAAAGTTCTCACCCCCATGCTTCCCAGCACAGGCTATTATTGGGGTTGTGGCTCCGTACCATGAAGCCTGCAGTGACATAAGTTTCATGCTGACCCTTTTCCCTCAGGCTTTCCTAACACCCACTGACCTCCTTCCCTCATGTCTATTCAAAGTGCAGCAACAAAAATTAATCCTCTTTTGCCTTTTTCAGTCCTTGGTTCCACCCTTTCTTTTTAGATACAAGCTCCTTATTCTCTGGTCCAGAACTTTCACATCCTTCCCTCTCAGCAACCCTGTTACCTGAGCCTCCCTTCTTTCCTACCTATGTGATGACTATCTTCTTCATCCTCCTATTCCCTCATTACACACCCTTTCCTTTATCCCACATTGACACTTTTCCCTCTCCAAATAGATCTATCATCTTCCCTGGGCTCCTCCAAATTTCTCATGAATTTCTCCATGAAGCTCCTGATAAATTGCCAACTGACTACAGCTAACTTGTTGCCTTCAGTAGGAGACTGATATTTATTTGCATCATCTATGCAATTAGCTGACACATGAGAGCATAAAGCTGGCATATATAAATTCTCTTGTTATTCATTTCCGTATGTCACTCCCTCACTCTCAGATACATTCACTTGTTGTGTCTTGTCTTAGATGGAGATTGCATGTTCCTCAAGGGAAATATCTGTCTTGTAGTTTGGGGTAGTACAGCACCTAGCACAATGGGCTGCTACCTTCCTCCTCTCTCCTAGGTGCATCTAAGCAACAAACAATGAAGAGCAGCAAAAACTGGCCAGGGATTGTTGCATGCATCTGTGTTTTTGTCTGAATTTTCATGCTTGCTGCTACGTGTGTTGCATATAAATTGGCTTTCAAAAGTAGGCAAACAATATGCTTCCAGACAACTGTGTAAACATTCTGTTGGAAACTGTTTCAGTAGCTAGGTGCACATAATGTAGCTACAATGCATCCCTAAATTTGTACCATGTGGGGTAGGATCACTTTTCCTCCTGTAAATATTTGATTTCTTTCCTTTATTTCTTTGTGTGTTTGTGACTGCCCAACACTTGCTCCCTGAAAGCCAGAGACCAATGGCACTAGTGTGCACCATGCACGGAGCCTGCAGCCATGATCTTTTTCATACTGCCAACCAGCCAGTGATTTTGCAGGGCTAGGACTTCTTCTAACAGGAAAAATTGCTCGCTTTTTTAGCTGTGCTGGGTTTGGAGAGATAAGAATTAAGGAATCGCAATGGTAGAGTTTGTAAAAGTGAGCACATGTGAGGGCAAGCATGTGTGTCTAGCAGGAATCCTCTCTTCCCCTCTGCTTGCTGGGTTGCTGCCAGTCTGCAAGCTGTTAGCAAATGAAGTGAAGGAGGCTGCATGGGCAACCGTTCTTTCAAGTCTTCAGGGAATGGCTCCTGCCACTGGCCTACATTCTCCAGGCCAGTTGGCTGTATTTGGCATTGGGCCATGGGTGAGGGCAAATCTGGCTTTACAATATGGCTTTTCCTCAGCAATGAGGCTGGAAAGTGGTGGCCCAGTCCCCAGCTCAGCAGCTCCTAAACTTCTTTATCTTCTGTCTGTGATTCCCAGGGAGTAGCAGTACACAGATGTATCCTACATACACCTCTCTGCCTTTGGTACATGTTTTATGCTGGAGAGGGAGAGAGAAGGACAATACTGTTATACAGCTAGTGGATCCACCGATGGCAGAAGGTATCAATGGAAGAAGACATCTGAGTGCACTGCTTTTGGCTGAAGCTGTGCAGAAGTGGGTCAGAATCCTATACAAAGATCCCAGGAGGTATCCTTGTCAATCCCTCTGTTTGAAGGCAGAATCACGTGTGTCTCAGCTGCCCTTGGCAGCTGTTTGTGTTATCTGTTCCTTAAAACCTTTAATGAAGGAGATCTCACATTCTCCCTAGGTGGCCTCTTTGGGCACTTAACTACTCTCACAACTAGGAAATTTTTCATAAACCTTCTCTGATGCAGATCTAGCAGATCTAAGAAACTCAGCATGACTATGTTGCTGACATCAAAGGCTCAGCTGCTCCAGTGTCTTCTACATAATCGTGGCCAATAGCAGAGACTTAGGAGAAGTATATTGCAGAAGGACAAGGATACAGTGATAATCCTGTCACTGGGCTACCTTAGCCTGAGGGTTGGGAATGTTTTCTTGGCCTGTCCACAACAGATTCAAAGTGCAGTAAACTCTTATGTAAGAACCATTTATGCAGTGGAAAATTCTTTTGATATATCTATGATGTCTTATTTTCTCTAGATAAAGAAAGCCCAGATTCCCACTTTTTCCTTCTCAGTCATGTTTTTTAAATGTTATAATCTCTTTCGGTTGACCTGCTTCTCTTTTCATCATAATTGAGAAGAATGGGCTGGTTACCTGTAAATCTCATATGAAACTCTCTGAACTGCCACCACCTGATGGGTTTAGTTCCCATTTGGTTTGAAAGGAAAGTAGTAAGGAGCCAGGAAGAGAAGAAACAAGAAGGGGGCTTCCACTCCAGCCCATGCAACTTCCTTGAACACGGAGAGTCCCACGGCCTGCCTCCTGCATCTAATGTTCATGAACGATGTGCATGAGATACACAGAAGCCATCAAAAGTATGAGTCAGTAGGGAGCTCTTCATCAGAGAGACACAGAAGAACTTGGATGTTTTTAACCCTCAGGCTCCAGGGATATGGCATCCCTGCCTGCACAGTAACAAAGTTTTCAGAGGAAGGATGGAGAATTTGCACTGAAACCCCACATGTCAGCCCCTGTATTATCCCTGGCTGGTGTTGCAATGAGAGTTGAGGGCTATATGGATTTGTGTGGGGTTTAGCTCTGACTCCTAGTATTGCAATGGCAACTAACTAGAAGATTTCAGTCTTTGGCATTTCCTTCTGGCTGGCTCCATGTGTCGGTTGTTCCACATCTTCCTCTTAGAAGCTCAAGTCTCTCATCGTATTGCATGGGGAATCAAGGATATGTCTGTGCCCTGCGGTGTAACTCCTTACAGTGACACTTGAGTCACTATAAAGAGATGATGTAAAGTTGCCAGTGTCTCTTGGACCAAGGATAGAAATCTGTTTGCCATCTTCCATTTGGCAGTATAAGCTGAAAAACAGGATAGCTGTTTTAGCACAATGCTAACATGAGCACTTGGCTAGTAGGCTATGTTAATGTGACTAACTTGCTTCCAGAGTGCAAGCACCATGCAACAGAAATGACCCAGCTTGTTTAGAAATACCTGACAAACCCTGTGAGGTGTGGGTACATCAACAGACAATTCCCTCAGTGCTGGGCACTCTGCAACTAGCTGTGAAAATGCATTTTGTGCCCTTGTCTAGTAAGCCGTGGCTTTGTTAACCTGCTGGATTCTTGGCTAGTTCTATGTGCATCTGTGTGACTCAATTAATTAGCTCCTGATCTGTAATCAGGGTGGGCCAAAGAAGATTGGAAAGACTGAGGTGATGGAGGATTGCTGCCATTGCCCTCGCAATGGAAGATCAGTGTTTGAAAGACTGGCATAAAAGAACTCAGGTTCTTGACGTTTGTGTGGGAGGCACATACATAAGCTGCACAAATCATTACCATCTGTATTATGAACAGACCCCAGAGCATTAACCTGTTCTATTAGTTGCCTATGTTGGAAATACTGTTTATGTTAGCAAAGCTGAAGTACAAATCTGTCTTATGCATAATGCAGGACATTTTATACATTTGACAGGAAAGCAATTTGAAACATTTTGAATGGAAACATTCTCTGCTGAATCGTTTTATTGTGATAAAAAATACCCCCAAGAAACAGTGACGTTAAAGATGCTGGATCTTTGGAACTCAGGAAAGTTTGGAGTGATCAAATGCACCTCGATTTAACATTTTCTGCATCTCCCTTTCTGCTGTGTTTTGAAGGAGGGAGAGATTCGTTTGGCTTTTTAAATGGGCATAGTAATGGTTAGCTCTTCATACAGTGTCTTTTATCTGTGGGCCACAGAGTCTTTCACTAACAGTCATTTAGCATGGAAACCTCAACCCGAAAAAGGGGAAGATATAATAATACTCCTCATATTCATGCTAAATTCTATGCCTTTATAAGTGGGGAAGGAGAAAAAGTCAGCTGGAAGTTGTGAAAGATCTCCTTATCTGCAAAGCAGTTCTTTTATAGCTTCCCTCCCCTTGAGGAATCTGCAGCTTTGCACAATGGGGGACAGTCAGTTTTGTGTAGGTAAAACGAAGTGCATACATCTGGGTTTTTGTCTCTGTGCAGTCTACCTGGGTCTTTTCCCTTCAAGTAACCTGACTCCCTTAAAAACTTTGGGGTGCCGTCTGTGCAGCTTCACACTGCATCCTGCCACTCAGGACAGGAACTGGGGTGGGGGTTGGTACCGCTTCTGGCATTGCCAGCTCCTGCAGGGATTTCTTAGTGCAAATCTTTGGGAACTGGATTATGTTTTGGAAGTGATTCTTTGATGTCTTCTTATTGAGGGCCTGGGGGCTTTACGTGTCTGCTCTCTGTGGGAGATGGGAAGCATTTTCTCTTTTCCCTAGCTTAGACTAATTTCTGCTTTTCCCTTAGTATTGGCAGTAACAGAAGTGGCCCAGAGAGATTCAGAGGTGCACCTGCAGGCACAGAAGTAGGCTAAAGGAAGATGGTAATTATTTTTCTTATTCTATTCTTCTAGAGTGATGTCAAGAATTTAGGGTGATGGACACAGCATAAGAACCTCAAGATGCAAAAATAATCTTCTGCTGATTTTTAGTTTTATCCGGTGTTAACTCTTTATGTTTCCATGTAGAGGAATATGAGCAAGTAACTTCTTTCTGTTGCAAAACACCTTTCCTGAAAGTACTTCAATATAGTTAGATTCATAAATCAATGGCTTTTTAAGTGCACATATGCACCTCCTGGGAGTGGAATTGTGAATTCATAAGCAGATCACAGAAATCCATTCTTGTGACCCCCAGAAAAACAGCTGGTGCTGTCTATATTGCAAGGGAAATAGGGCTGAGTCCAAGCATCATGGACTAACACTAGTCCATATGGGTGAGAGATCCAAGTTTTTTCATAGTCTTGAAGAAATCTTGAAGAAGTCTTGAAGAAATATAGTTAGAGAGGTTCAGAGCAGAGCCAGGGAGTGAGGAAACACCCTGTAGATGAGCAGCAGTCCAGCATGGTTCCTCATCCTCTATTATTTAGCAGTACAGATCTCCTCCTAGCGCACAACTTCAGCTTCCAGCACGGTGATTTGTATGGCTCACAGTCATGTCATGGATATACTGTTCAGCATCCTGTGAAACTGAGATTTGTATGAAGTATGTCTAGAAAACATAAGCTAGAAGGTTTTCCACTGTCAGCCTATGGTGGGATTTTGGACAGGATGTCCTAAGTGATGTGTCCAAGGTAGTCTGAAGATGATATTAACAGGATAAAAGTGAAAGCTTAAATACAGGGATGTTTCCAAAACAGAAAGAAGAGTTTTGAATGGCTTGGATTTGAAAGGCTTTGGGGGATCAACAAACAATGAGGACAGACCACAAGGTTCTGAACTTACAGTCTTCAAGAGAAATATCACTTGATCAGAATTTCCTGGCACTTAAATGCTTTATTAAGTAAGCTTTCAATAACCCTTACCTTTAAACAAATAGTGTGTTTACAGCTCATAAAATATGTTCACAATGTACTGTTGTCCAAGAATTACTTTGTACCCGTAAATCACACAAGTTCGTTTCATACAGTGAAAAATGCTGTTAATTGAACAATGCACTGAACAGTGTTTAGTAGTAACACCTGTGGAGCATTCCCAGGAGTTAATCCTTTGTGTACCTTGGTGAGGAACTACTAGTAGTCTGCAACAGCGTGAAAACATTGTTAAAAAAAGAGTTCTACTTTTTGCAACAAAACACAAGATAGGTGTTACTGGATGATCTTATAGATCTTTTCCCACCTAGGTGAAAAAAAAAAAAAAAGAAAAGAAAAGGTGTGATCTATCTGGATTTCTGCAAGGCCTTTGACACGATCCCCCACAACATCCTTCTCTCTAAGTTGCAGAGATATGGATTCAATGGGTGGACTGTTCAGTGGATAAGAAATTGGTTGGATGGGCACTTCTAGAGGGTAGTGGTACCAGAGGGATGGGATGTCTTCCAGAGAAACTTGGACAAGCTGGAGAAGTGGGCCCAGGTGAACCTCATGAGGTTTAACAAGCCCAAGCGCAAGGTCCTACAGCCAAGTCCAGACAATCCTCGTTATCAATACAGGCTGGGGGATGAGGTGATAGAGAGCAGCCGTGTGGAAAACGACTTAGGGGTACTGGTGGACAAAAAATTGGACATGTGCTAACAGTGTGCTCTTGCAGCCCAGGAGGCCAATCGCATCCTGGGCTGCATCAAAAGAAGCATGGCCAGTGGATTGAGAGAGGTGATTCTGCCACTCTACTCCACTCTGGTGAGATCTTACCTGGAGTACCATGTCTGTCTTGGGAGGTGTCAGCACACAAACGACACGGACCTGATGGGGTGGGTCCAGAGGAGGGCAGCAAAAATCATCATAGCAATGGAGCACCTATCCTACAAAGACAGGCTGAAGGAACTGGGGTTGCTCAGCCTGTAGAAGAGAAGACTCCTGGGAGATCTTATAGCAGCCTTCCAATACCTGAAGTGGACCTACAAGAAAGCTGAGGAGGGCCTGTTTACAAGGGCATGTAGCAGTAGGATGAGGGGCAATGGTTCTAAACTAGAGAAGGGTAGATATAGATTGGACATTAGGAAGAAGATCTTTAGTATGAGGATGGTGGAACACTAGAGCAGCTTGCCCAGGGAGGTGGTGGAAGTCTCATCCCTGGAGACATTCAAGGTTAGGCTTGATGAGGCTCTGAGCAACCTGATCTAGTTGAAGATGTCCCTGAACTAGATGACCTTTAAAGGTCCCTTTCAGCTCAAACCATTCTTTGATTCTATGATTCTATGGTTACCTTAGGTACTAGTGGCTATATTGACAAAATCTCAGTTTTACTGTTGAAACAGGGTGTTCCAGAGAGCTCAGTTTTAGACATTGCTGACATGATCAGCAGAAAAGTGGTTAATGTGCTGAGAGCAGGAAAAGAGATGATGACTAAATGNAGTTGAAGATGTCCCTGAACTAGATGACCTTTAAAGGTCCCTTTCAGCTCAAACCATTCTTTGATTCTATGATTCTATGGTTACCTTAGGTACTAGTGGCTATATTGACAAAATCTCAGTTTTACTGTTGAAACAGGGTGTTCCAGAGAGCTCAGTTTTAGACATTGCTGACATGATCAGCAGAAAAGTGGTTAATGTGCTGAGAGCAGGAAAAGAGATGATGACTAAATGGAGCAAAAATTGCCATTTTGTACCTGACTTTTCACAATCCTGCCTTCGTTCACAGCTGTATTGTGTCATCAAACCATGCACAATCCACGGGGTTTCAGCTGCATGACTCCCATTAACTTTAATCAGAGTCAGGAGAATAAACTGCTGAGCAAAGCACTCTGAAAACGCACCCCTCCATTCTTAACAATTATATTTCTCTGCTTTGTGTGGTGGTGAATCTTTAGGAGGCAAAGCTGAATGCTTGATCATTTCAATACCTGCTTGTTGTGCATAATGAAATCAGCACTGTTTGCAGCCTGCTCCTTACTAGGATTGACGGCTGATTTCACTGCAGAAATGACGAAATGATTGACTTCAGCATTCCTCTACATGACAGAGATACAAATCTTTCAGGGAGATATCAGCTGTGTTGTGTGCATGTGTGTGAGGATTTTACAGGATGGAAAAGCTCTTTAGGAAAATGCAGTGCTGTTGTCCTTTAACAAAAATTGTTGCCAGGACACTGCCAAGTTACACAGGATAACTGTGAATGTGGCAGTTCTAGTGTTAAAGAGATGAACAAATAACAGCAGTCGGAATCAGTAGCAAGCATTTCAGGCTAGAGCAGAGGTCCAGGTACAAGGTGATATATCCCCACTGCCATATTTCCACAAGCTATGGCAAGCATTTAAATCCCAGGATGGTCCATGCAAACAACTCTGCAGCAGCCAGAGCCTGTGAGATGCTGAAATCTTCGTCCCTCATTCGTGTCACTAACTGAGAGATACAGCTGTTCAGACACCCAGATAGGCAGCAAGCACGTAGATCTGGCATCTAGCCCTCTCACTGTATATGTACTTCCTGGCTTTTATGCCTGGGCTCAATTGTTCTGAGTAAATAATCGCTCTCGTTTACAAATCTGCATTCTGAATAATTTCTTCAGTGTTCAAACACGCCCCAACCTTTTACACGACCCTCAAAGTGCAGATAAAACCTCGGAGATTTCCTGTGGGAACTTTAAAAAAACAATAACTGCAAACTCCTCTGAAGGACAGATAAAAATGTGGTGAAAGTTTCATTAGCAACAAACTCTAGCCCTTTTAGTTGCACTAGCAGCCATATTTTTTGTTCAGCAGGACAGTTTTTGCACAGATGTCAAGTTTTGCTACTTGAGGAATGTGAAAATGAGAACAGAGTTTTCAATGCATTCGAATCAGTAGGCATAATCAGGTCTCAAGACTATCCTTCCTTATCCAGATAAACAGTAATTCTTTACAATGATTTTTGAAGTGTACCATGTTCCCATTTACTCAGACACGCAGTGCTTATAGTGGGAACCATTGAAAAGCGTTGTCCTGCATTATCTGAGGGATTTTGAAGGAAATGAAGCAAATCTGCTTTACAATACATTGTTCCTGCAAGGAAGGATCTCACAGAATCTAATCTTTTTTTCATTCATTTTTTAGTGTAGCCTTGCACAACAGAGGCAGCTCTTCAGCATCATTTGTATGATAATAGCATTATTTTGTCCTAAATATGGTGCACATCTCAAGGACCTCCATAGTCACATCACGGGGATTGTTCAGTACAGACAAGGGGGAGGCAATTGTGGGGAGAACATGTCCAAACACAGTGAAGTGAAGTGAATTTCAAATATTACCGTTAAATCGTTACATTACCTTTTT
>WEIS01052341.1:0-63260 GCA_013389965.1 Todus mexicanus
GGGAAAAAAACCCACCCCACCCTGCAGTGGAGATGAAGTCCATATGGCACCCAGTCCTGCTGCTCCCTGTCCCATCCAGCCCAGCCCAGCCAGCAGCTGCAGCAGGAATTGTGGCAACGGCTTCCATGGAGTTTGGGTGTTGTGCACCTCTCGGAAGTCCTGTCATGCTCTGAATGACATACTCTTTTTGGGAGGGGACAGTCCATTCAACAGAACTGTCACAAGCAAGCTAGTCATCCTTTAGTCCTCCCCTCCAAGAAATCTCACGCAACAGCTTATTTTGGAAATAAACCTCTTCTTAGAGGTTTCTTGCAGGGTCAGCAAGGCCTCAGTTATGGCTGGACTGACACGACCTCCTACTCCACATCTTTGCTATAAGTGAAGTACTTCAGAACAATCTCTGAGAAAGCCAGAAAGCAGGATGAAGCAACTAGATCCTCCGAGAATGGATGCCTTCCTCTATCCCAACTCTGGCCATGCTGCCAGGCTCCCACCACAGGACCAGAAGATAGTCTCCCAGCATGAACGATCCTCACCTACGACAGCAAATGGCCAACACAGGGAGAAAAGAGACATCCCTCTTGTCTCACCATTAAAGTGGATTTAAAAAAAACCCCTATCTGCCGCTGGGGAAGCACTTCCACAAAGCATGCTTTGAGTTCGGAGCAATCTCATCTCCTGGGAACAGCAGGAAGCTTGCGTGCCCGGACCCGAATGTTTACCACGCACTGTGACACACAGAGGTCTTCCAGAGATGGCATCTTTCAACGTTTTCAATTTGCTGCCTTTGATTTTTTGCAACGGTCAATATTTCAGAACAGCTTTCCATCATTAGCAGCAGCGTTACAGGATGTCCCAGAGGTCAATGACATTACAACCGTTTATTTGGATTAGATGGCCAGAGATAAGCACTCTAATAGAAAACTTATTTCAAGAGCGACGCTCCTCTGCACTCACTAGGCATGGCTGACCACAAGCAGCAGGGAGACAGGGTGTTTACATGCAGGGAGTCACTGGTAGCGAGTAACAGCGGTCTCCATCCTAAATTCAAAATTGAATTCAATTATCTGGCTGTCAGAGCATCTGCAGCCTCAGCAGACACAGTCTTTACCTTTTAAGCACAGCCCTCTCAATTACTCTATGGACTTCTTCTGCCAAATTAATCTGAGATCCTGCCAGACACTCCCAGATCAGATAGAGCATCAGACTTCCAAAACATGAAGCTATCAGAGGAACGGATCAATCTTGCAGATCTCCTCTGCTGATGCTATTTAAGAGAGCGACGTGGGCAACGTGCCAGAACTGGATGCCCAAATTCTAACAGTAGAGAACTATGTTCACAAAACACTGGGTGTTGCACAAAACGGCTACACCCCGAGAACATAATTGCACAGACAACTATTGGAAAAGGCTTCCTATCTCATGACACAATGCTGGGCTTCCAGGTACTTTTGCTAATGAGGAAGGAAATGCTCCTACAATGAATGGCTGGAAGCACAAGCTGCCAACACAAGGGCTTCAAGCTCTGCCACAGGAAAGGCAGCAACTCCTCATGCTTGAATGTTTCTCAGCAAAGCCTGTGACCTGGCTGCAGAGCTGACCTCCCTGGTTTTAAGCGATGGTTAGCACAGCAGATGGATTGACCAGGTTTGCTGTTCCCTTAGTAGAGGGTATCCCAGCTTCTACATGAGAAAACACAAAATCTAAACTTAAGTGAGCAGGATTCTTGTACATCTTTGCACAAAACAAATAAGGGGGCAGGGGGAAAACACCGGTATGATTTATTAACCACGCTATCGCGCATCTGTCTTTTCAAACTATCAGGACAATTCAGTCTGATCACAGCTACAATGTCAAATCTTGTTTAGCTTGTAGACAATACCACCGTATCTAGCAAGCAGATCTTTAAAAGGCAGAGCCTGGAGACAAAGAGATGCCTCCTAAGAAGTCGGTCACACAAAAAACATGAGCTATCAAGTCAACAGGGGACCATTTAGAGAGATCTGCACGGAGACAGGTAGTGCTCCAACGGCAAGGAGAATGTATAGAGCACCAGAAGAAGTGGTCCTCAGAAGCAGGATTCAGTGATGCCAGTATGCAACAGTGCTATTAATACCACCGTCCAGGCCTGCTGTGGGCAGTGGAAATGAACACAAACGCAGAAGGAATGCAAAACAGGAAAGGCAAAACAATACCTAGACCTCAGCAGCTGGCTAAATGGATGCAAACCTTTCTTCCCCTTCCCTTCTGCTCCAAACTAAGGAGCCAAACTGCGCATAGGACAGAATATGATCTCCCAGTCCTGGTTTGATTGTGGTTCCCACCATCGCACCACCACATGAATCAAAGCAGCTCAGCTCTGCTGAGGGCCAGAGCTGTGGTGTGTGCTGCAGACTGGAAGTGAGCTACGCGAACAGGAGCGAGGCGGGGAAAACATGCGAAGCACATGTCTGCACCCAGTGCATCTTTAAATACTTATCTGACCCTCCTTTTCCTGAACATACGTTAGCACATACACACAAAAGGAAAAACAGTTGCTGTGAATTTTCTGTGTGCTTGTTCAATTTGCTCAAGAACGGTGGGAACAAGTGAGAACAGAAGCGCTGAACTGGAGCTTTCATAAGGAAATCACTTGCGCCTTCTGCTGGAACCCAACGGCCAATTTGGTTTCTGGAAAATTACTGGAAATGTTTCTTAATTAAAAAGAAAACATAAGAAGAAACAGCATGTTGAAAAAGGCAAGTTATTTCTCCATCGTGGAGGACGCAGCCAAATTTCCACTCACGGCACGTACATGCCTCAGAGAAACAACCGTGTTCCTTGTTTCAGCGAGGAAAAGCTTCCTAGCTGTAACTGAATGCGAGACTTTCTGAAGTCTTTGGTGGAAAATATGTGGATGGACAATCAGAGAGCTTGTCACCGAGCTGAATTCCTCTATCAGTGCAGAGTCTGCCAGGAAGGAAGGAGATTTCAGGATCTGATTCCTGCCATTGGGTACCTGCCCACCCATTTCCAGTCAGACAGTGCAAGGACTTAATAAACCAAAGGACAGTATCTCTCTCTGTCTTCACAAGAAGGGTGGAAGGTGATCAGCTAGGCAAAAACTACTGGCAGTCGTGACCAAGGAGGATGCTTTCTTATTGCATCCCTCCTTCCCCACTGTTTAGCAACAGAAAGGACATTCAAACCAGATGGGAATCCCTAGAATGACTCTTGACAGTACAACCCAGTTGTCCCATCAATGTGGGATTTAACATCTTAATGGTGCATGGGATGGAGGCTACGATGCTGCAGTTCCTTCACCAGCCCGCACCACAAACACGACCCTTTGCTGGCACAGAGGCCAGACGCGAATCAGACTCGGCGAAAAACAAACTCGACTTGCCAAACCCATGAGGTTTGATCCAGTTGCTCAAGATCTGCCTCTCTCCAGTAAAAGCTATTACCTCTGACACAATTTCCTGCAAAGAAGGGAAAAGCGCGATTAGTGGCTTGACAGAGCAGTGGTGGCTTCTGGACTGCAGCAGTGCCTGCAGCGCTGGTCGGAAAGAAAAGAGTCAGGGTTCTAGAAAAGAAATTCATACATTAAAAATCAGAAGAGCAAAGACGCTCTGAACAACTTCACCTCTTCTTTGCTTCAAAATGCTGTCTGAAAACTGGTTTTAAGCCCTGTAAATCAGCGGTAAGGCACCAGTGCTTCACCTGGAGCACAGGGCTAATGAGTTAACACGCTGGTGTAGGCTTGGCTTCGCCGCTGCTGCACAGGAACAGATGGGGACGGGTCCCTCTGGGACTGACTCCTGCTGTCCACCCCAGGCCAGGCTCCAGGGAAGGGAAAAAGCTCAGGGTGCTTTCTGAAAATTGGCTACGCTTGGCAAACCTGCAGCGTACTGCTCACGGCGGGTCAATGGAGAGTCATTTCATATCAGCCCTGACTTCCTGGCATTGATCTACGGAGGCTTTTGCTTCCTGTACGGAACGGGTAACGATTAATGGAGGAGACATATAATTCTAAGAGATTTGATAATCACCACTGATATCTGGGTACACAAGAGGCCAACTCCTCCATGGACTGCTATATAAAGAGTGTGCTCTCTCCCTGCGTTAACTTTCTTGCTGGGGCTGGTGGAAAGCTAATGCTCATTTTTTAACTGGTTTATTGCTCACCACCAGCGTTCACTTGAGTGGCTTTTCTCTGCTGAGAGTGGAAAAATGAAGACATGAGAATAAGAGGAGCGGAGAACATGCTTGAAGTTACTGGTGCAGCTCATGGCATCCCTCACGTGAAGCCGCACGGTCGTTCCAGTCACTGCTCAGGAGCAGATTGCAAGAGGGGCTCTGGTCCTTCTTAGTGCTGCAGCGCAGGGTGTCACCCTGGGAGCGATCCAGCTCTTGACAGCTGTTTCACATCTCTGTCTTGTTAGGGACAGGGAAAATGGGATAAACCACGGTTATGGTATTACATGGGTCAGCTATGATGCATGTAAGGACATTGGTATTTTGCGGCTTGGAGACAATGACACCCTGTCACAGTGAAAAATCTCATTTTTTTTGCCTGTGAAAAAATGGAGCAGCTAGAGTCATGAGCAATTATGAGATTATCATAATTTAAAGGCATTAATGGAAAAATCACCATTTTTAATTCAGCTTATTTCCTTTGTGCGTCTGACAGTGCGCTGCCTAATTGTTCTCATTGTTCCTCATGCTCCAGCCATTTATTTTCCCCTCAACAAATCCTTGCGAAAACAAGTAAGGATTTTTAAAATGAAGTTTTAACATTTCACAAAATAATAGGTTCACAATAATGCAGTCCAAAGCAAGATGAGCTCAGGTCAGAACAATTAAGTAGGGAGTAACCACTTAAACCAACCAGGATGTGATTTTAAATGAAAGCACCCACGTATTTTTAGCACTTTACACTATCATATTTATAGTCTCTCAATTAAAACAAAAGCAATGCAGTGCTTCTACCTGCTCTCACAGTTCTGTGTTTTGCTTGCAAGGATCAGCATCCAACTGAAGAGCTGTACGATTCAGAACTTTTGCATTATTGCAAATTTTAAACCCGTTCATCATGAATTTACACAAGCACTAAGCTTTCCACAGCTTGGCCTTTCCATCGGGGCAGCGAAACTATGATACTGCTCTCCCAACAAGCGGAAGCCAACAGCTTTCATTCACTGCTTGTGAAGCAGTGCTACTTGTAAAGTACTTGAATATTTTCTTCTTCGGACCCACGATTATCACTAATTTTTAGAGGATGAGTAAGTGTTGAAATGGGAAAATGACAGCGGCACAAGTGGGAGGATCCCATTTTCAAATATTTAATGTGAAGCTAATTGAGCACTTCTGAATTTTCTCAAGTCTTGTCTGATAATTTCTTCTCCAGAAGAAGCCTAATTTACTAAACATCCAGGTCGCTGTTAAAAACCAGCCTATTCTCAGTTGTCATCACACGGCAATCAGAGCATAACCACATAGTTTTACATGCAAACCAGCCCCTTACTGACGAGCTGTTGGAATCCCACGGTTAGTTCTAATGCCATTACATTAACACTTTGTATTACCACCATTTAATTTAAGCAGCTGATCACAGATTTAAGCAGTGCTCTAAGACTATTCTCATTTTGATTTAAATAATTCCCAGCTTTTTTCCTGTGGTGGTTCTCTCTTCAGACCGCTTACAAGGGCTGTAGGAGAAAAGCCTGCTCATCCATCAGCAAATCACACAAGCTACTGAGCTTCTTTGGGACCACAGAGATGTGAAGGGAAGCAGACGAGCAAATATGAGATGAAAGATTTGGTAAAGGCCATTTTCTAGAAAAAAAAATTAAGGAGCTGCAGCCACTGTTCCATATGTTGGACTAAATCCATGTATTTCAGGGACAGCATCTCGTTACTTCTCCAAAGACCAGGTTCACACAGCAGCCTTTAATTGACTCATCCACGTCGCTGACATTATGCAATGGAACAAAAAGACTTTGCAGCTCCAACGGGCATCATGGGGAACATGTAGGTCAAAGGAGAGAGCCTGGGCACGCAGGCCAGCTCTCCTTCGTCAGCCCCTCACCACAAACGCCAACACCAGCGTGTGTATCAAGCCATAAAAGCCACACCTCCCCTGGGCTTCATTTGGAAAGACTGACACACTTTTTCTCGCCTGGCTGATAACTCCATGAGTTCCAAACCCCCCCAAAAGAACCTTCACCTTTACCTGCAACTGAAAAACGTAAGCATAGGATTGGCACACAAGCGTTCCACCGACAGAAACACGCGCACGTGTGAAAGCGCGGAGAGCAACTCACCGAATGCACAGGAAAGGAGCTGTGCCGGTTGAGAAAGGAGTTAGAGACTGACATAGTGAGGCCCTGAGTGGCACCGCTGTCCTCGGGGGTGAAGGGCACTTTAGTTTGCTGGACACAGTAGGAGACAGAAGAGAAAGAGGAGGCAGCATAGGAGGCCTGCTGAAGAGGGGGAAGAAAGCGAGAGAGAAAGACAGGAGACACAAAGAAAGAGAGCACAGAAAAGGCTATGAATAAAGGATAAGAAACGCTAACTGTAAAACAATGCATATAATGGCTTGCTAAACCAACAGCTATTCATACAGCCCAGCAGAGCCAGACACACCAACATGCTTTGCTTGAGCTGAAGATGCACGACAGAAATCAGAGTTCAAATCTTCTTTGTTTGACAAATCCCTTAAAAATAAACTCCCGCCACCCCCTCCCAGTACCCCCATGGCCAGCTGCTGCAGGGACAGGCAAGCTGTTCCCCGATGCCCTTTTTTTTCCCCATAGTGTTTGGGGGGCAGATGCCCAAAGGAGGGATCGGCTCTTGCTTCTGGCTGCTAAGCAGCCAATTTGAGCAGATTACTGTTTTTTGCGGCAACCTGCGGGCTGGGAAGTTGGTCTCTCCAGTGTGAGGTCTGGGCCCTCACTGGTACTGCTGAGATACTGGGTAACAGTGATGACCAGCCTTTTTTCAATCCAATTCAAAAGAATATATCATTTGCACAAGAGGGAGATATTAGACTGTAAGTAACAAATACTATTAGGGAATTTCTCCTGAATTCCACCCTAGTGAGGAGTCTGAGGGAGGCTAAAGTCTGGCTAAGCTTGCTCACCTCCGACTTGTTGAATGTAACGTACAATATTTCATAAATAAGATGTGAAGCTCACAAGAAAGGACTTCCTCATTATTATTTTAGAGGGGAGTCCATCCAGCCAAACCTGCCTACCTCTAGAGCAGCTGATGCCCACGTGATTTGCTATTTCAGAAGCTCTCAGGGCAGCAGGAGCAGAAGAACAAGCTTTTACAGTGATCAGTGAATAAGCCATCGTCTGCTTGCACCACTTTGCCAACAGAGAGATGAAGGTAAGGGTGGGAGGTTGCACTTGAAGAAAGCTTTGCTTCAGGGGACTGCAAGCAACACCTTGATAGTATCAGCTTGTAAAACGACAAGAATGCCCAGCAGGCAAACCAGTGACATCTCGGCTGTCCAGATAATGATTAAAGGGCAGCAAAGAAATGCTTTGCTTCAGCTGACAAGTTCAGAAAAGGAGCAGAATTTCCCTTCTGCACAATGGTGACAGCAAGTCTGTGCTTTACACACACTCTCTCCCGACCGTGTAGACCAAGTTACCACTGGAAATGATCCCTAGGGTGTAGCCAGCTCTAGAAGGAGGAGGCAGAGCAAGCCGCTACAGGGTACAAGTGACAGTGCAAGGATCACACTGACAAGGGGATCACAGACTCTGGAGAACTGCCTGACCCTCCAGAGAGGAGCCCTGTAGATTCTCCAGTGTCCCTACAAAGGACACGGGTATTGAAGGTGCCATCCTCACAAAGCAATAATACAAAATGTTCAGTTTAGGTTACCCACAAATGTTACTTTATCTTTTTAGGACTCCCACCTGCATCATGGGAATGTAGTTATGCAAATCCCCAAATCCAAGTTCTCTTGTTGCTTTTCTCATTTGATTAAGAAGGAACAGCCCGGGACAGTCAAACTTTAGCATAGACAACACGAAGGAATATTGCAACAGTCGCCCTCTTGATGGTAAGATCATGGTCTCCGTTCCCATGTTTCCACTTGTTTTGTTAAAATCATGGCCAATTTCAGTTAACTACACCAGCACAAAAGACGCTTTTTTATTATTTAAAACAATAATTCATAGAAACAACTTCCCTAAGGTTAGAGTTAAAAACAAAAAAAAAAAAAAAGAGAACAGAAGGGAATACCCTTAAAGGATGAAATCCCAGCTTCACTGAGGCTAGAAGCAAAACTGCTGCTACCACCACTGAGGCCAAGATTCCGTCCCCCATGTAGAAAATGGCACTGGCTGTGCTGTCAAACCCACCAGCCATGCACTCGTGGACATGCCTGTTTGTGCCGGCAGCCTGGGAGAGTCAGCAGAACACGGGAAAACAGGTAAAATCCTGAATCACGCCAGAGGACTGATGTGGGGAAAACACGCACGAGTTAACTAATGGCTACACCAGAGTTCTGTGGCTCTGGCAACGACTGAATCACAGAAGCAGTTCCGATGCTTAAATGGTTATTATTAGTGGCATCCTTGACAACAGTTTCAGAACAGCGTTGGGAACAGCAGAGCAGCAATCCCTTGCAAATCGTGCTCCCCAGCGTGTCAAAATCTTCAAAGCAGCTGCCGTTACATAAGGCTGTAGTCTGGCACAGGTTCAGCCACACCATGTGGAAGACCAGTGTTTCATTTTTAGGGCATTTTAGGACTTTCAGAGTTTGCGGGGAACAGTCTGAACGTGGGGTTAGAAAGGAGCTCAAAGTAGATGATGCAAAACCGCCTAAAACCCACGTTAACGAGATGACAAGGAGCATGATGTGGTAACACCACTGAGACATCCTCCCACCACCGCAGCCTGTCAGAAACAGGAGTAGCAAGAACAGAGCTGTTCCTGGGAGGCTGGTGTGCCCTGCCCAGGAGGGCACCGCCGCAGATGTCACTCACCAGCTGCCGCTGCTTCGGTGGGAGAGCAGGAGGAGGTGGTAGATCTTGAGAAAAGGAGTCATTGAACCCATAGACTGCCCTGAGGTGCTCGTTCTTCTGCTGGTAGATGTGCTCGTTCTGAGGGGTCTGGTAGAACATGGATGGCTGTGGCTCTGAGTAATCTTCCACAAACTGCATATAGGCCATCACTGCAACGCAAAGAAAGGTCACACTCACTGCACCTGCTCCTCACGCTGCAGCTGCAACGAGCATTCTCCAAATAACACAAGAGTAAGGCCACACCGCTGTCAGCCGGGCTTTGCTGCAGGCTGGGAGCAGCAAGGCTTTCATCGTGTGCTCAACACTCAGCTGCTGTCCACCTTGCAGGAAGGGATCTGACTGGCCTGTCCTGCAAGCCAGCACACAACAAACGTGATGTGGCACAGGCCACAAACACATCTGACAACAGTTTAAGGAACCAGTGAGGTCTCCAAACAGCTACTTGGGAAGTCTGATTCACTGACGTTTAGCCCGAGTCCCTTCCCCAAGTAACCCGCGGCAATTTTAAGTATATTTCTCAACAGCTGATGCCCAAAGTCACCAAAACCCGAAATAACTTCAGTCTGCTTTCTAGGAGGCACAAATCATCTTGCACAAAGATGCAAGCTCTATAATAATACTTCTGCTTATAATAAATCTCCTCTCTGTAGTCAGCAAGATTTCTGGAACAAGGAGCAGGACAGCCTTTTCTCCATTCTAGCAAGCTGATGAAACTGCTGTTGGAGAATACCAACCTACGAGACCGGTGTACCTCTCCCTCAGCTATTTATATGCCACGGCCAATGCTGGTGCGAAATACTTACCTTCTAAAAGTGCCACTGGCCATGCCTTAGCTCAAATTCAACACCCTTTCCTCCCATCCCTTTTCTTATCATCTCCAATTCTTGAATTCAACTGATTCCAAAGCTTTTCTGAGGTATGGTTCACTGGAAATATTAAATGAGATCAAATCTCACATAGAGAACCTTTCCCTCTGTAAGATGTTCTTCCTAAATCTATTAAAAAGCCCATACAGGTCTCCTTTCTGCAGCTCTGGCAGAGGATTAGTTAACTGCTGTGATATTTTAGTGTTGGTGGGGGAAAAATGACAACCAATGCCACAGAAAGAAAACGAGAAAGCTCTAGAATTATTAAGAATCAGAAGTGTACTTAATAAATAAGGAACTTTCTTCTATATACCTGAGAACGGGAGAAAGAGATATATTTGTCATGAAAAGGACGAACCAGGGCCTTTTAGTAAATACACTGTCTGGATACTCGGTGCTCATTCCTCCCTCCCTCCTGACAAACCAGCAGTTGTCAGGTTTTGTGAAGCTGGTCATTAGGTGGCAATTACTGAGCTTCTGCCGGCATTTCAGTTGTACAGCCAAAACAAATGGATGATTGCAGCGAAAGCTACAAATACAAGGACCATGGTGCAGTACTTGCACATGGTGGAGCCGGTTCCTATGTGAGCTGCAAGGCAAAGCCCTCTGTTCACCAGCCAACATAGATCCATGTTTCAGCCTCTGCAAAGAGGACACAGGCGTGCAAATGTAGTGGCAGGAAGGAGTCGCTTTGCACCTGCTTTTTTTGCACCTTTCTACAGGTTTCCTCTAATATTTTCAACTCCGTTTAGACACGGAGCTAACCCAGCTGCTCCTTCTCTCCCACAGGATTATAGCCCTCCTTCAAAAAATAGAAGAAAGGGGAGAAAGAAAAAAAATATCCAACAACCAAGGTTGTAGCAATGGGAGCGCAGGAAACCTCAGCTGAGAGATTTCAATCCTGACCGGTAACACCTGCTGTCCCCATCCTGTGACCCGCACGGCTCTGCCAGTGGACAACCTGTTCACGTCCTGCAGCGCTGCCAGCTCCTGCACTGCTCTGCCAAGGCTGCTGAAACCTTGCCCTCCAACACCCCCTACTAACCGAGCCCAGCTCCTCTTCCTCCCCCAGCCGCCCCCCTGCCTTCCCAGCACCGCTTCACAGATGCAGCCCATCACCCCTGCTGGTTCAGACCCTTCCTTCTTGAAGGGAGTGTGACAAGAGGTTTCGAACTGCGCGCACACGTGTGCTGGTGTGTGTTTGAGCCCACTCATCCACTGGTGTCAGCACTCACGTTAAAGCCGAGATCAAGTTTGCTCAGGCACAAGACTTTCAGGCTGAGAGTGAAAAGAAGCACGTTCTGGCAATATTCTCTTATTTGTCTCTGTGTAGAAAATACAGAGCTGCTAAAATACTGTTTTTGAACATCAGTGATTCAGTTGGCTAAGGCACTGCTGTTAATATTCGTGCCCTGAAAAACACCTTGGTATCACAGAACAACTTCAGAGGACACGATCTGAAGAAGGCTTATGAAAAATATTTTTCTAGCAGCAAAAGGGAACCAAGGATTAAGACTCCTTGGAGAAGTGTAAAGGACAAGAGCTTCAGGGAGAAAGCCACGTTTTGAGAGCTCGTCAACTGCGCAGGACAAAAGCCAAGAAGCCAGGCTTGGCAGCCCTGGTATAATGCAGCAGAGATTGATAAATTCAGACCAATTCTTTTATGTGGAGTTACCTACAAAACCAGCGCTTCACGTAACAGCCAGATCTGAAGAAGACCCTCAGGATGGAGATCTGTGAGTTCCTGGGTTCAGCTGCCTGTACGACATTACGAGCGCTGGTGAAAAGGGTATAGCACGAGACACTTGCGTAAAATTAAATGACTGTAAGTCAAGGTAGTAAGGCTGGGTGCTGTTGAGAGCCTTAACTCAATCTGCAAGGGAATAATGAAGAGCTCTTTTCATCTCAGCCCTTTCTGAGGCTAATGCATCCCATTGTCACGGCAGCTCCCCTGCCCTGCTTGTTACAACTAGTCCAGGGCAGGTGAGCGAGTCTCTGCTTCTACTTCATCGTCTTCTCTGGTTTTACGTGAAGTGAAAAACAGTTGGGATGGTGAAATACGGCCCTGGCTCAGGAGTAGAGACTGCAGAGCGCAAATTAAAATGGGCATCGTTAAAAAGCTGCCAATCTTGACCAGGAGAGCAGGGGAGTAGGACCGCTCCTGAGACTGCTGTTTGCAAAGGGTCTTCTCTCTCCCCCCTCCCTTCATTCCTTCCCCTCTCTGCTGTGGATTTTACCAAGGCAGAAATTTAAAAAGCAGATGGGAAATTACATCACCAGCTCCGATCAGGCTGCACACCCTGCAGCGACTGTGCAGAGGGAGGGACGGGGGCTGCAACCTCCACAGTGAGCAGCTGGGGTGGAGTGACACGGTCTCAAGGCAGCACCCCAGGAGAGAAGGGAGGCGTGAGAGAGAAACCTCTCCCTCCACATGCCCAGCTTATGTCAGTTCTGAACCCAGACAGAAAATATTTGAAATAAAAAACCCTATAAAATCTCAGACTGAGGCTAGAAACGCCTCCCCGGCAATCTGTTTGCAGCGCCTTGGCTGTCACTGCTGAAGGAGCTAAAGCTGCTCAGGGATTTCTAGCACGCACCAGTTCTGCTCCCATGGCAGAAGTCACAGGTACTGCCCAAAGAGCACCAGCAGTGCCCGAGCCAGCTCGCCGTGCAGCGGGGAGAGCAGCTGCCAGCTCTGGAAGCAGCACTCGGCTTCTGGAGAGGAGAGGAAGTGGCAAGCGACCTCTCATCAGGAAAACACCCTTGGACCAGGGGTTGCTGGAGTCTGCAGGGAATTGCTAGAAGGGCACTAGCCCTAAGGTCCATCTGCAATATCGGTGAGGCACAGCAGCGTCTGATGCGGAGGACTCGCTGAAGGTCTGGCCCGACTCCTCGCACCGTGTCAGCAGCCTGTGTTACAACGGGTCCTGCACAAGTGCAACAGATTTGTGTGCGTGGGCAAGAGCCAAAATAATGGAAATTCTTAAGCTATACCACACATCAACTCACTGGAGAAGTCAAGGTCAGCTGAGCTGGGCTTTGCTGTCACCTCTGGGAGGAGGGCTGTTTTTCAAAGAGCTCGCATTATCCGCTGGCTAAGCCCAGCCTGCCCTCAGCGTGGTTCCTGCAGTTAAATACCAGCTGCTTACAGGGCACCAGGCTGCGTTTTGTTCCCAGTGACAGGGAGGGGAACATGAATAAGTGCCTCACTGCTAGTTTCCAAGCTGTTTCGTGGGGAGGATCTCGTTATTTCTGACTCCGGGCGCTTCATGGCAGAAGCTGCCCCATGTCTGTGTCTTGTACAGCAGGAGCACGATGCTGGTGCTCAAGCCGAAGTCTGGAGTAATTTGCCCTTAGCAGAGTAACACGTACTCTCAGACTACAGTAAATTAACAATAATTCATGCCAGACTAAAAGCCTTATCACTCCTCTGCTTAAATTATACAGAAGTCAACTCTTGGAGGTCCCTCTGAGCGCAGCTCGCAGCAACGCACACGGTTAACTCGAGCAGGGTTTGCTGTATATCACCAATAAAAAGACCATCAAAGTCTCCGCTGCAACATTTCCTGCCAACCACCAAAAGATGACCCACAACAAAGGGACTACAACCAAGTCTCATCTCTCTGAGCTCTACATCTATTTAATAAATTTATGCGTCTCCTCCAGATCCCAGGAGTTCGTTGGGGCGGTGGAAGCAGCACTGCTTCACCTCTGTGATTACACAAGAATATCTACACGCGGCAGCCTCCAGGCAAAAGAAATCCTCGGTGCTACCATAGAGCCTGAGTAATGTCTTACTGCCCTTCTAATGTTGAAAAGAAAAGTAAAACTAACAACCGCAGATCTGTGGTGTGATATACTGCGGAGTAAAGATGATCTAAAACAAGTTCTCAGTGTCACATGAATGCAATTAAAAAATCCACAGCGGTCAGGTATCAGCCCAAGTCCTACTAGAAGCTTTTCAGCGAGGATGCTTTATCAAACCATCAGAGCTGACAACACATCAGGTAACAGCTCCTGCCTTTCCTAACAAAACAATCCGATCAATACCCCGAGAGCTTCTGATAGGGCCAGATGACAGATGACAATTAACTCTATTCTAACATCAAAGAAAATTCACATACAAGGCCTTGGTATTGAGGTTAATTGTTTTTAAGTAACTGCTTGACAGCTCATTTGATAACAGAGAACAAAGACATGGGGCTGGGAGAGAAAAGCAAACAGGTCAGGTCTCTCTTTCAACTGTGAAATCACCTCTTGCCCAAGATTCACTCAGGCGTCTCCCCCTAAAGCTGCCTACGTGTCCAGAGGTGCATTTCCCTGCATCCATCCCAGTCTGCGTGGCGTAAAACTACCTGGACCCAGCCCTCGGTATCCATATGCAGAGCCCACAAGGCCCCGATCCTGCAGGAAGGAGTCTCTGTATCCCAGCCCCTTGCAGCTGGTGCTGCAGGCGAGATATTTCGAGCAGCATGAGCTGTAACAAACAGCCTGGGCGATGCCTTGTGCCAGCATTTATTTCCTTTCTGTTGTCGACAAACAAACATCACAGCTCCTTTTTAGCTGCTTTCAGTATCTTTTAACTACTTGCTTACCAGAGAGGGACAAAGATGATTTCACAACTACAAGAGGACCCTCACTTTCAAGTGGGTCAATCCCCAGCGGGTTCCATGTGTGGACTGGTCACTCAGGGCTAATGGAAATGCTTTTAGCCAAAGCACTTTTTAATAAACACTGACTGGCACAGGACACTGCCATCGAGACGGACAGGATACTGACCCTGCTGCACGACACACCCAGCTCATTTCCACCTTATTCACAGTGAAAAGACTATAAACTGCAGAAGTGAGTCTGGCGCCCAGCTCAGCACTTTCCAAAGAGCTCTTGACTCGGGCTGCCAGCCATACAACGAAACCCTTTTGATCCAGATCTTGTCTACGCTACCTCCTCATGCAACACACAACTGGCAAAGCCAGCCACTAGTAAACTAACACCCGCTGGATCTCGCTCACCATGTTGTCCGCAGCCTTCCCCGGCAGATCAGTATGGCTGCTTCTTTGGCAAGAGGTTTCACATGTTTTCGGCCATGAACATTAAGGAAATCAAAATAAGGCCGTGAGCTGGAGTCGCAGCCGGTGCTGGCGTGCCAGGAGCCTGGCTGGGGATGGCAAGCCTTCACATTTAGAGGCTGCTCATTTTAACGATGTGGGAAATTCTTAGGCATCCAAAGGAAATGAGATCCTGTAGCAAAGCAGCAGTGCTGGACGCTAGGTTAATAGCGTTGTCTTGCAGTTATGTGGGTGACTATGTTCCAGTTGCCAACTAACCGCTCTGGCACCGCTCGGGTTTGGAGAGAAAAGCAGCCCTTTCTCCGAGCTCTTGGAGAGTACCCAATTCTTTTCTGCAGTGGGAAAACATTCATAAAGTGGGGGTGGAGGGAACGAAAGGACATAAAAAGGGAGGATAGACCAGGAAGATCTGCAAGGCAGAGTGCCTCAAAGATTCACACTCGGATAAACAGAGAAGCAAACGGTCTCACTAAAGTAATGATGCTGCTACATGATGCCAGCTCTCCTGGGTCTGGATTGTTCCTGGCTCCAAGAGTCACTCCCTGCCTGCCAAAGGACTGACTTTCCCTTCCGTGCCTTTGACACTGACTAACTGATTTTGACACTCAGTCTCACGTAAGCAAGGGCATTACCTTGGGGCTGTCATTAATTAGTGGTCATCAGAAACACAACAACTGCAAGGAAAGGGAAAGGTAGAAGAACTTGCTTACTGTGTTTGTTTTTCTTCTCTGGTAGAGGTGGTGGTTTCTCTGGGTCACTGTTAGAATCCGGAGCAGCAAAGTCAGCAATGAATTCAATTGGTGCTGAAGAGTTTCCTTGCTGGAAAGGCAAAACAGTAGCAAACGGCGTGAAGGGTACTGATGGGACAGATGTTGCATTCTGCATGTCATCCTCCGAGATGTTATCGTATTGGGAAGGGTGCCTCTCATAGGACACCCTGCAGCCTGAGTTATCTGAAGTTTGAGAGGCTGCGCTCCTCCTCTTCTTTTCTGGCAAAGCTGGAGGAGTCTCTGTTGGCTGCGCTGCTCCAGAGAGGCTGCAGAATTCCAGTGGAGGAGAGCTGCCCTGTGGGAGCTGGAAAGTATGTCCATGGAAAGGGGAGCCAGACTCCCCCAAGGACTCTGGCAATGGACTGAGGACACCTGGCATCTGCTGAGGTATCTGATCAGCGTTGGAGAGGTCCTGCTGCAGGAATTCATAGTCCGGATCATAGTGATCTGATTGATCTGGTTAAACAGAGGAGACAGGAGAATGATGCATTAGTTTCTCTATTTCACTGTCTAGCCCTTCTCAGTTCTGCCCCTCCTGTTCCATCAGTTAATTAATCAGTTCATTTAATCAGAGCGGTACTTCCTTGGAGCAGGGATCGTCTTGCTACGCCTCCTGCAATGTACAGCTTTAGTAATACTATTATTTACTTACAGTAGCAAACAGATAACAAAAATTCAATAGGCAGATCGTTGCAGAGATTATTTATGTTTCACATCTGTATATTTGTTTGCTTTCCTAACACCTAGAAACAGCACCGCTGTCGACTACCAAGACTGTGATTTCTGCAGACAAGGCTGAAATCAACAGAACGTTCCACTTGAGAGCCGAATTGAGTTTGAACACAATCATCTATAGCTGGGGAAACACATTCCCCTGGGCTTTTTCCTATCCGACAGAATATAATTCTGCACAAAGCCGCCTGCAGCGACTACGAGATGACAGTTGCAAGCGCAATCCATTTACTTCTGCATCACAGCTATGACAGCTCCCAAACGAGAGCGCAGGAGGCTCCTCCAGCAGCCCTGGACATCCCCTCCACCACTTACCTAACGTTTCACAGCTTGTGTTGCGGGAGCACTGACCACTGTCGCGGTCCAGGGAAGAGAGCTGCTCGTCAGACTTGCTGAGTTTGCCGATGCTACTGCAGGGTGAGAGGCGAGGAGATTCTCCCCCATAGGAGTGGCTTCCACCCGACAACCTTCTCTGGGCATAGCAGTCAACATCAAAATCCTGAAGCAAAAAAATCCCCAGAAGGTACTAAGTAACCAGACTGCAAATTTTCTCATTAAATAACTGGGGCTTTAGCAAATACTTGCTTATTTAGGTGCATGCAAAGGGAAAATAAGCTATAGTGAGACACAACATTCTGTGTCTATGACTGCATTTCTATTTTGGAAATTACCTCAAACTTACCGACCTATGAGTGAACCCCCCCAAGTATTCCCGCTCCTGCGAAACAACCGAAGTGTGATTGTAGTTGGAGCTGAAAAACTGCCACAGCTCTATCTGGGTCAGTCAAACGACTGCAGAGGCTCTCTAAGCCAGAGCTGAGGCTTTGGGGATGAGGACAAGATTTGATTTTGGTGCAATTTGGTATGATTCAGGTCCTCATTGCTGAGTTAGTAAGTTCCTGAATGTGTAAAGCAAACCCAGTCATTTAGAACCTCATAAATCCCAGACCAGCACAAGCCATGGAATACGATTAACGTGCACAGTCCCAAGTTTTCCACTTTTCTACCAGAAAATTTACAAATTTGGCCAGAGCAGTTGCTCAAACTACTGCTTGGGCTAAAAGACGTTTTAAATGGTGACTGGATTAAGATAGACTTCTGATCTCAGTATGCCACATGCTCCCATGGTGAGACCTTGGGAAGCTCCTCTATTTGACATGGCAACCATTCCCATTGTCACACGCTGCTACAGCTCAAGGCAACAAAGTCTGTAGCAATTTGTTAATTAAATCCAACAACACCATAAAATAAAATTAAGCTGTTCAAATTATTTATGATACTGATGTTCCCGCCACTAAAGCTCCCACTCTGGAGTTCTCTTGTACTGCTTGTCCTGTACTACTCTCTTCAGATCTGTTTGGGACGAGCAGAGGAGCACAGGGAACCACCCAGCTGCAGGTCATGGCATCTTTCTGAGCTTTTGCTACAGATCACAGCACATTTCTCTTCGCTTTCGCAAAGCGGTTACGCCGTTACCTGTCTGTTGATTCCAACAGGTAAACTGGACCCACTGGTGGCTCGACTCATGGGGGCCACAACTGCCACTCTGGTTGGGGAAGGTGCTGACTGCCGTTTTTTAGGGGGCAATGCTGGTGGAGGGCTGCAAGACACAACAGGCATTGATGTTTCCATTACTCTTCTGGCAAAAAGACTTTTAGAGGCTTCACAAGCTTGTTTTCCAGAAAGCCTCTGACTTGCCAGGCTCAAACCTGACAGGTTGTCATCCAAAGCTGGCCAGGAGCTCTTCAGCAAAGTGCACCCACTAACAAATACCAATTTAAAGAATACTCTTGCAGGTAAGATCATGTTCAGTGATTTATTTTTTAGGTTGGAAAACAGTTGTTACTTCTCAAACAAAACCAATTCCTCCTTTAAAAATTATTTTCAGTGGACCTAATTAGCAGAGCAATGATTTCTTGACAAAAGTGGTGAAAATTAATGTTTTGTTTGACTCAAATATTGTTTCCATTCACACAAGTCCTCCCTCCTCCTCAAACTTTCCAGGTTTGAAAAATCCTCAGAGTTTCAAAAATTTTACAGGACAGGAAAAATATTTTTCTGCCCTTTTACTCTCCTGGTGAACTTCAGGGAACAAGACTTTGAGTGTTGCTCTCACCACGGGTACCGTGAGGGCCCATGTTTTGGCATGAATCTGTTTCAGATACACACATCAGCAGTAACTAGTGAGATTTTAACCACTGTACTTTTAGCTTTTGCTTCTAATGACACATAATTCTGGTAATCGTCAAGCCTACGAGGTTCCCAAGTGCACACATACTCTCTTCCTGGAAAATACCAGAAAATTTTCACATAACCCGTGAGAATTCATAAAATACATAGAAATGTGACTCTTTTCACCAGCCACAGCCCTTGATGCCACATTTTCGAATTAGCACATGCCACGTATTTTTCACACCATCCATTACCACCAGTACTAGCGAAGAAAAACATCATACATGTAGACCAAAAACCTGCAAATTGGGGGTTTTCTCTTCCTTCTCAAAATAGAACGTAGAAACTTTCATGTGGTTACTCGTAGAACATGGTATGAACACCCAAGTCAAAGATTATTTTTTTTTCACGCACTACTGGCTCCTTTCACTCTTAAGCTGATAAAAAACAACCTGGGCGTGCAGGACAGATTGGTAACGGCCCACTGGGGTTAACGGAACATTTCCTGTTGGATACAACTACACAAGACACCATGTGGTGTTCACACAGTTTTAAATAAGGTTCTTACACATTTATGTGGTGCCTCTCATGTACGGATCTCAGGGTACGGCGCTATCCTCACATAAAAAGAAAGGAAAACACTGATAATGAAGGGCACTGCTCAAAATAAGATCGGAGAAGCAGATCAAAATAAGATCACAAAGTCACGAAGAGAGTCCAGGAGCAGGGAAATAGTACTCAGGAGGACCGGAAATTCTGAGGCATCTCTCACTTTCCTCATGACCTCCCTTGTGTACATTTTGCAAGACTATTTAAAACCCAAGAAGCTGGTAAAAGTCACTGGTGTTCCTCAGTTGGCTGGTATTACCTGTTTTCTGCCACACGAATGCTTGGCAGAGGAGGTTTAGGAGGTGCAACTTCTTCATCCATGGAGTCAGTCAGCAGCTCGTTGGACTGAGTCATATTAGTTGTTTTGTTGAGGATCTCCATTTCTCGGTCTGTAAGGGGAAGTTCTGATGGGCTGCAACAAGCAGAACGCAGATTGTAGATGATAAAAGGCAGCTGGAATGCAGCACGCTGACAGATTAATACTCGTTTTAAATCGTATGTAATACGAGAGACACCGACAGCAGAAGGTGGAATTTGCATCTGCAGGTGGAATTCCATGTGTACACAGCAAACAACGTGCACGTGTCACAGCCAAGCGATGTTTCATTGCCAGATTTTGGTATCCCCCCTATCAAAGTATATTCTCTTTAAGTGGTCCCACTGTAATGGGTGAGGCTACACAAAGAACACTATGACACCTCCGTGAAGAATAACTAACGGTTTTCATTCAACTATCAGTAGCCCAAAATCCTTGTTGGTGACCCACCTGTCAGATTTACATGCTGGTAAACTGGGTTTAACTGGGCTTGTGGGAGAGGGATGCTCCTGCTTTTCAATCGTCAGCCTGACCAGCTCCTGATAAATGGAGAGAAGAAAATGAGAATAGTGGTTATTTGCTGAAGGCTGCACTCAAACATCCCAGGACAGAAAGAGATGTGACAGCAGTAAACTGCTGATTACCCATGTCACGGATTAACGATGGCACAGACACAGAGAGCGCTGAGCTGGGTGTCACAGCCCGGTACAGAGCCCTGCAAATGATGCAGCATTGCTTCCGAGAAGCAGCCTGCACCCAGTGGTAGTTTAGCTATATCTGAGTGAGGTTCATAAGTCCTGGTCCTATGGGATTTGGCATAAACTAACATATGTCTTTTCGTTGAGTTTCCTCTTTCCTCTATCATCACAAACGTGGTCCAGCCCCTACGACACCCTAGATAATAGCAAATGGACTTTAAGTACATTAACCTAAGTACAGCAAAGCCTTACACAGTGGAGTACTTCACCTAGCCAGTAAAAGAATTAAATAATTGCTTTGTATTTTATAAACAAGTACGCATTTGTTTCAAAAAGCAAGTTTTCTGCACGATGCCCATCAACAAATTAAAGAGCAAACACCTTCATTAAAAGGCCTGCTTCCCCTGAAGCCATCATTTAACATGCTAGGAACGAAAATCTTAATCATTCAAGGAACTACTGCAGTGTATCTGTTAGAAGCAGATAAGGCTCTGGATACAGAGATAAGGGCATGATAATCCTGAACTACAAGTCTGCCAGCAGTCAAAAAAACAATCGTTCACGCCAGAAAGATGGGAGAGAATATTATATGGATGTCTGAGGCCAACAAATAGATCCAGTGCTCACAGCTAGACACACATGCCCTCCTGCAGGCAGGCTGGAAAGCTGGCAGGGCTTCCTCACAGTATTGGCTTCCCAGTGTATTATGGTGTATATACTGTATAGGACCAATTTTTACTTTATTGTTTTTTTAAAGCAGCTTCAAGTACAGTGTCATCAATCCAGTACCATCTTCACATCCACGTCTGTTGAGCTTGGAAACAACTGGCATTGCTCTCTCAATGCAACAGCTGCAACTGAAATGTTGCCATCACCATCCTTCCAAGGAAGGGAGATATTCTAGTTCTTGTATTGTTACATAAGGCTCTATTTAAACCTGAATTGTCGCAGATCATTCAACACACATACAACAGGAGGAATAAAGTAGTGTGCTGGATGTGCAAAGAACAGCAAATGCAGTCGAAGTGTCCACCACCGCAGCTGCAGTTGGCACCACACTCTCAGTCACCACCAGGAGTGATGACACAACAGATTGACACCTTCCTACCCTCTGGACCAACTTCCACCGCTGAAGAGCTTTCTGGAGACTCTCATGCACTTTAATGGACTTGGCTTCAGACCCTGTGAGGCTGTCGGGTACTCGCCAGCAAGAACAGTGACTCCACATGAGGTGTAAGAGCACAGGAGAATGTAGGGGCATTCAAACCAAAAGCCAGAATACACCTTAAACATCCCCCTGAAAGAGCTATGGCAGGGAAAATGTAACATCTCCTTTTTCTCACCTTTCTTCACCACTTTTAACACTGTGCTGATGAGCCCCTGACACTCCATTTTCCTTTTTTCCAGCCATAATGGACACCCACTTGTCCACCATCTGGGGGTGTAGGTTACAAGAGGGGACAAAACCAACCAGATTTGTCTCAAAAGTATCTTTAGAATGACTGCTGGGCTGTGAAAAAAACCACCTCCCATCAGAGACACCAAGACAACATACGATTGCCAATACCTGAGAGGATCACTTTGTCCTCTCAGCTTTGACAAGTATCACCAGATTCCCTGGACCCGGACTTTTTCTCCTCTCTACTAAGCTCAAAATAAGAATGAGCATTGGAAAATCAAGCCAAGATCTTTAGTATACACACAGAGGTAATCAGCACGCCACTGAGCCAGATGCACATTATGCTATTCCTTATCAGCAAGTAAAGAGATTCCTGCAGCAGTAATTAGAGACAATTAAAGCCTCTCTACAAACTTGTGCTACTTCAGCAAGCTGGAAATTCCAAAATGAGATGGATTTTTAAGAAGTTACGTAATCAAAACAAGGATTTATTTTTTTTTTCCTTTTTATACATGCCTAGCAAGGCACTAAAACCTGAGATCAAAACAGCAAGTAACACAAGTGAACAAGTGACTCTTTTATGCTCAATTCTGAAAATAAAGGGGGAAGTAAACACTGAAATGTGGAAGTGGATCTTGTGTGATCTGCCAGAAAAACAAAAAAGGCTCTCCACAGCAGAGAAGTGTCCAGCTTCTCAGTTCTGCTTCCAGACCCAAAAGCCATCTTGGCCCTTCTAAAATAAACCTTGTTCCTCGCTATGCAGTCGGAGCGGAGCGCACGCTGCTTCCAAATGCTGACCTCTTGATGGGCAGACACATTCGCCTCTACCCAGACAGCCGCACATCTGCTCTAACCACGTTCCGAGCTGACCAGACATAAACCAGCTCCAACTGGAAGGCCAAAATAACTTCTAGCCTAACAACAGAGCAGAGACTGACAGAACCTTGCTGCTCAGCTGGGCTTCATAGCTCAGGCTTAGCGCTGTACGGACACGTTGGCGTCACTTACAGCCAGGGCTGCCTCACAGCGAGGGCATCCCAGCCCTTCCACCCACCCACACGAGCCAGCTGGAAGGCAACAGGTACCAGGGGTTTAAATACAGCTTGCAGTGAAAGGAGAGTAGGTGTCCAAGTCTTGTGCAATGAGACTACGCAGCTCTATCCTGGATCTGGTGGCTCTGGATTGTGCAGATCCATTAAGTGATAACAGAGGGAACTGTGCTGCTGTTTGCTGGGTATTACAGTTCAGATAGCGCCGCACAGATTTTCACATCCTGCAAATTGCTGCTGAATTCCAACACTAGCAGCAGCTGGGACTTCAGGCTAAACTCTTTTTCTCTATCCCGCTGTGCAAATTTAAGACTGGCTTTACTCTTCAAATCTGGAGCTTAAAGTTAAAGGGCATATTGTGCAAAATAATCCTGGAAAATCTGTCTTCTTTAGGTGATGGGAATGTTCTGTTTGAGAGATGTTTGTTTAAAAGGCTCGATAAGTAATAGTAGATTTTAGTATCCACGTTTGAGTAACATTAACAGGATATTCAGAGTGTGCAAACACCACATCAAGACTCCTGAAAATGTGACAGCCAAAGCTTGGGAGATCCACTTCATTTTTGCATACAGCTACAGTTAATAAAAACTAATGTGAGTTTGAGTCCAGCGGAAGATGCTGCTCCTGATACACTAGCCCAGGTGAAAGACCTGCTGGAGTTCTTATAACTCTACCCCAACTTCCCTTCTGTACTTGAGCTAAACAACTCCCTTCAGATTCAGCTCTGCTGTTGAAAGAGGCTTAACTTTCTCCAGAGTTTTCAAAATAAGATTCCCAGGAGATAATGACAGTCTCTTGGCTGGTGCCCCGAGCGCGGGTCAAGCAAACATTCACCTGCAGTGCTAGGACAGCTCAATGAGCAGCCTCCACGGACACCAGCTCAAAGACAAGCCTGGGAAACAGCAGCATCGGGGACCAGAAAGCTTACTGGGAGGTAGAAGAAAAGCCAACAGCTTTCCCCGGGTGGGGCAGGAAGGGAACGTTGTAAGCAGGTCTCACAAAGGAAACAAAGGTTTCTGTTAAACGTTGCCATTCGTTATGTAAAATTAATCTCCAGAAAACTGATCTTAGCTCATCACCTGGTTCCACACCCTAATCCAACTGCTGAAAGCGGTGATGCAGCACTGACGAATCCCTGGCAATACATGTTAAAAAGATGGAGCTGGAGTCTTTGATTCTCCATGGACATTGACAGGAAGCATTTCCAGTATTTTTTGCCTGGACAGAAAATACGCAAACTCTGTCTTCTGATCTGCTTGGGAGACTGGGAATGACTTGCTGAAAATTTGATACAACGCTCAGTAAAGATTTATGGCTTCTTCCAATTCATCCAAATGCCAGGGCGAGCATTTCAGAAGCGCACACTAACAGCCAAACTGTTTGTGCTCATCTTTAACCAGCACTCCAAGCGGGGTCATTTCACTTATAAAGCAGTTGATTGAACAGGCAGTTTACTGAAGGCAAGAAGAGGATCTTCATATTTTATCTGCACTTAAAACCCTCTTTGAACTAGATCTCTTCTAGAATACATTATTCTATACTTCATATAATATAATTTACAATATTTGTCTCGCGTACCTTGACTCCATCCAGAACAGCTTTTATGACACCCTTCACTGTTGTCACCATCTCCTTGTCTTCTGAATTCACACCTTCCAGCATCACTTGATCAGACCAGCGGATGAGATTGGCCAGACTCTGGTACACGCGGCTATAGCAGGATGAGATGGCAGAACTGGACAGCAGAGGAGGAAAGAGTTGAGAAAAAAGAACAAAATGAAATTATGGAGGTACTATCAAATGTCAGGAGAGTGCTTGATTTAAAGTGCATTTCATACCGGTAAAAATGTGGTTGTTGTTCTCTCTCTGATACTCTGAATTTATGCTTAGCTGGTGACAAAGCTTGGATTGCTCCTCTGCTGCAGTTGCTCTCCCATCCTCCAGCACCAAATGGGACAACAGTACAAGCAACAGTTCATTCTTGGTTAAGAGAATGAATTCTGGGCTGCAGGTTAACACAGCCATGCTAAAAAGAACGTGCCTTCCTTTCTAATTTACAGCTCCATTCTATGTCTTAACTTCAAAGGTAAATATTTAAGTCCTGTATTTAAGTCCAAGTTATATTATTCCAGTGTCATCTATGACTTCCCTTTTCCTTATTCACTCACCCCAAAAATGTCTTGGATAATTGAGAGCTGACTATATTCACTCCTTTACAAATCATTTCCTCACTGCTTATAATGCCTGAAAACACGTAATTAAAACCTGCTTCTTTACAGAAATGGAACTGAATGAATTTCAGGTTCGGAAGAGGAAGGGTGTTGCTTTGTTTTGTTTTTAATGAGAAACAGAATCGAAGCTATTGTTCTGAAGGGGAAGAAAAAAAAAAAAAAAGAATTTTGGAAGGATGACAACTCTAAATAAAAGTTAACTGTGACAACAGCGCTCAGAGGCATTTCCCTGGCCGTTCTGCAAACACTTACTTCATTACTAAACAAGGTGTGTTACCAGCGCTGCCGATGGCAACGCTTCAGCGAGTCTTTGTAAAGTTAAATCAATTTCCAACTGCATCAAACCCATAAACAGATAAGGGAAGGTGCAATCTCGCAATCATTACTGAAACAAGGGCTCCAAATCTTCTCGTTTTGCTTTGGTATCCATTTTAGCCTGGCTTAACTCCAGTGATTTCATTATCTGTGAGAAGAGAATCAAGCCCATGAGCTTCAATGAGGTTATTTAAGCGAATGAAGTTCGCAGGACTGGGGAAAGAGCCATTGTCAAGTTACAACCAGGGGATACAACAACCGCAAGTACTTTTTGTTTGGTTGTTTTGTGTTGGTTTTTTTTTAAGCATGCTGCTTGCCATTTGTTCTCATTTCAAACGAAATTAGCTTGGTAGGAGATATTTCCTAAACAGGGCCCTCCCCCATCTCTTTCTAAGGCTTTGATTTCTTTGCCATTAATCTTCAGCCTGCTTCCTTCCAAGGAGGCGGTAATTGAAAGCCTATTTTGTGCTAGATTTAATTACTTTTTTCCTTGATGCAAATGATCCCCCTAAAGCAAAAAGAAGTCCAACAATAATCGTAGGGCATTCTTCCACACTGACATAAGTCTTGCTTGCTTTTCTTGAGGGGGATTTGCTATCAAAGTCGCTCTCTCGTGCCCTGCTACGACTCAAAAGAAATAAAGTGCACAGGTAGGCACGAAAGGACGTGGCATTTTGAGAATGCCAGGTCTCCTATTTTTTTCTGAGGCTAAACAAGGCAGAGCATAGATAAAGACCCGTGGCTGTAAGACACACCATTTCCAGAGAGACTTATCACTCTGTAGAGGACTCCATTGACAACTGACTATAAAATCTCTGCTTCTATGGGTAAATACAGATATCCAACTGTCAAGGCTGCATTAGTTTGCTACTAAGAGAGGGGGTATAAGGAATTGGAAGAACAGAAGTGCCTGAAATACTGCTGCTGAGGACCACTTAGTTGATATTTATTTCCAAATATATTCTTGGAAGGTAAGATCACCCAGCGAACACCCAGTGGATGCACAAATCAAAGCAAGCAGCTATAAAGATGACATGTTCTATCCTAGAAATACTTGCTGACATTTCACATGTTCTCCTGGAGTAAGGGGAAAGTTCATTCTTTCTTTTATTAAGTGAAAGCAGGTGCTCGTCAGGAATTTAATGGCTGCGGGAAACCTGATAGCAACTGAAGAAACTTTTGTGTCTGCATCCAGAAGCCTGATGAATGTTCCCATTCTAACAGCTCCTGCTCTTCGTAGCTCTACAGACCTAACCTAATTGGGTCTCTCCTGTCCCAGCCACAGCTTTGAGACTCATCTGTCGTCTCCTTCATTTTGTACACACAGGTATTATCCTGGCCTATGCATTAAGGTCAAACACAATATATTTGTTTGCAATAAACACAAAATATCTGTTTGCAAAATATCTGGCACCCTACTGCTGCCTCAACCACGCTATAAACTGTTCTTGCTCCACAACTGAAAGAAGCATCTCGAAACACAAATTTTAAGATACTTAATTGGAAAAAAATAATAGGAACAGTACAAAAACTCACAGGATTTCAGGAACCAAACACCTGCATTTCTCTGCCTAGCTTTGTGTTTTTCTCTGTCTGGGCTAATTTTGGTCCTTCTGTATTGTTCAACAATGTTTGCTTGCTTTGTGTACATCAATCACTCCAGCATCTATGGGATGAACAGCAGCTCTATCTCTATGGCTTGAACTCCACAAATTCTTATAATCTGTGCTGAGCTTCTCTTTGGCGAATTTCTACTTCTTTTCTGGCTTCAAACCCGCTGACTAACTGGTTAAATCATAATACACATAATCTGTTAAAACATAAAACAAATAATCTGTTAAGAGCGCACAGGAATGAACTTGGACTGGTTAATCTACTGAAGTACATCTGTTTACTTTGTTCTGTATCTGATCCAGTAAAATAATAATAATAAAAAAGCAGCTAAGAGTGCAGGCTCAGACTTCTCTAACATCAGAGTGGATAAACTGAACACAAAAAAGGATTACTCTGAAGATAAACTCTTTTTCAGGTAAAAGCTATTGGATTTGTTAGCTTTTAGGATCCCACCATGGACTGGCAGAACAGTACAGCATCTGAGGAGAATCTCTCGCTTGCAAATGATGAAATTTCCAAGTTTCTCCTAAGAATCAGCCCTTCCTCCTCTCTGGAACCATTCTGATTTGCTTTATCTTTCTCCAGCACAGGCTTCTTCGCAGCAGGGAATCTGCTTTTAAATTACGTTCGAAAACTATCACATAATTAGTAAAAATAGCAGTCGCTTTATTAGCCACTGCAGCATTTCCTGCCTCCTGCACCATGTCATTCTTCAGGAGAGGAATTGGGAGCCTGCTGGTCTATCATAGTCCCGAAAAAGGAGCCTTACCTCTGCTGGATACGCGGATCGGTTTGCACCAAGGGTAGGATGGCTTCCAGTACTTTACTTGCTGAGCCTGGCAGCATCTCTAACACTTTGTTATCAATTGCCATTTTGTCCACGATAGTCTTAAAGTAGCGCAACGCACTGACAACCTCCTTCTCCTTCTCCTCTAGCCACGATACATTCTGAAGAGGAGGAAAAAAGGGAGAGAGACGTTAAAACCTTTAAGGGCGAGGTTACTTTAACTTACCTGAAGTACAGCGACACTGAACGAGGTACATTCCACGAGGATGGAGAAAACCCCCTTCTGCCACAAACACTTGTAAATTGAAGTACTGCTCTTTCAAAAGAACAGGCAGTGCAAAATTGCACCCACGCTTTAACTTTCTGAATTACGCGCATTCCAAACTGAAAGCTAATCTTCATCAGTTTTAGGCCAAGATTAACACTCCTGATGATGTGAAGGGCACGGCTTTGAAGCCAGACTGGGAGGGTGAAGGAAAAAAAATATACTGAGCGCAGATAGTAATGATAATACAAGAAAGGAAGCAACGACTACTGGTTTAGATAAAGCTGCCCTTCTGATGCTATCAAAATCCTTCTACCTTAAGCATATCTCGCTATCAAAAGGTCTTTTCAAAAAGTAAATGCAACGGGATTAGCCAAAGGCAAAGAGAAAAACAAGCCACAATCAGAAAAACTTTCAAACTCCAGAATAATCCAAACAAGATACCTCCATTTTTGCACCCATCCCTCATAATTTCAATGACATAGGTGGTGTTCACCCTTCTTACTCTGCCAACTCCAAGATGCCTACTTGTACAAAAGTGGGCTACTGTCCTGTGTCTCCACTCACAAATAATCTGATCAGACTCGAACCTAAGCCATTCTGTGATGCTGCTGGAGCTCCACAAGGGAGCTCACACACTTTCCATGGGGACAAACTGGGAAAGCTACGTTTTGGCCTCAGTGAATGAGTGTTGCAGAAGGGAACAATTCCCTGGAATAAAGCTGAGTTGTGTCCACCAGCTCCCGTGCCACCACCAACACTAGAGGAGGAAATTCAGAAGTGATATGTGATTATCTTCATGGCACTGGGGACAGTGATATCGTTAAAAAGTTTACCAGAGTATGCCTGGAGGACTCTTAATGCCACAAGTAGTTCCTAAGTGAGATTTAAATTAACTACTGAACACCGCTACAAAAGGAGCCCAGAGCTTAGCAGAGTCAGGTTTCATCCATTATCTCCTCAGTAAATTCAGCGTCAAGAATTAATGACCTATGGGCATTGTGTGCTCCCCGTACTCTTGTCAGCCGTTAAACCGCTGCTTTTCTGCAAAATCAGGCCAACAGTCCAAAAGGTTTTAGGAAGAACAATTTATAGGCAGCACTGGTTAGTAACGTGGGGCCAGTAGTATAAAAGGATTAGAGTCCAGAGTTCCATCTAGCTCCAACTTTAGAAGTCTAAGTCCCAATCCATGATCTACAAACCACCCTGTCATTTCCCATCTCGTCTAGGAAGTACCCAAACTCTTCTGCTGTTTCCACTTTTGATAATATTACTCGCCGGGCACCTCAAGTCCTGATCTGCAACTCACAGCCACCCCAAACTCCCTCGCTGGGGAACATCCTGGCAACATATTGATATAAAAAAATGACAGTTCCCATTGTTTGGGTACCTGTCCTCATCACTGAGCATTTTTTTCCAGGATATGGAGAGGCTCAGTTGCTCCCATGAAGGTTCTGCAGGTCATTGGAAATGCTCACACATTTGGGGGATGAGAAAGCCCGTACACTCCTTGAGCAAGTACTGACTATGGCCGAGTGCTCAGAGCTCTCAAACAGAAGTTAAAAAAGGTGGCTTGCAGTTCCTGCTCCGATGGCTGTTTATGTGTTTCATTCAACAACTGCTTCCTGTAGAAAGGTTTGTGACTTAATAGCTTAAACACTCTCCTGGCCCATAGGAGGGACAGGCTTGACTTGGGAGAGTTCAGAGCTGAGAATGGCAAGTGGAAACACAAATCCTTCCGCCGAGCACATCAAGGCATGCAAATCCAGCCACCCGACACTGCCTGGGACACAGCCCCCTTTTTTTTTTTGTTGGCTACCTCCCTGCTAGCTCTTTGGATGACATTCACTAACAGCACTCTTTATGAATCCCCTTCTGAGGTCTGTATTGTTCCTACAATGTGCCCTATGGTAAGAGTCAAATACAGGGTCCCGGGGACAAAAGGAGGCTCTGAAAAAAACCTCCCCCTGTGTCGCCCACATCAATGTATAAAGGGGAAGAGGAGAAGATGTCTGCCTGGGTTGAGCATAACCTTCAGCTTACATCTAGTGATTTTACAGTCATTTTTGGTATTGCTATTTCTGCTCTCCAGTGATTATCTACTTCAAGAGTACAAAAATAGCATCTTAAGTACTTAAAGAGGAGGAAAGGATGATATTTGCTTTATCAAGTGTGCCTTCTGACAGTAAATCTCCTGTTTGTCAACTGATGTCTATATTCCAGCGAGAGAACCTGGTGACAATCCCTTCCCCACTCCCTCCACACAAAGTTAATGAGCTGACTACACCCAACTAATTGATTAGCCGGACAGCAGCTATGAAAATAGACACGGAATGCGCCATAAACCAACAGTATTTCACAGTATAAAAATGTATACAGCTTAAATGATCATGTACAGTCATAAAAATTATTGCAAGCGTTTTGTTGGCCAATAAAAAAAAAAAATCCCAATCGGTACATAAAAAAAGTGGTTTACGTGTTCAGCATGCCTTAGCAGGAAACCCTCTTGCAGTGCTTTTCAGAGGAAAGAAAGAAAAGCAAAACCTTCTACTGTTCTTAACTTTCTAATGTGTATTTGCTATAGAATAGCATTCTGAAAAGGGCTCTTCATTTCCTAACGTACTTCATTTGTGGTCACACGTCAACTTAAAGGAAGGCCTCAAAATTACCTCAATATACCATCCTGAAATGCCATTGGAATTAAAAGCCTTCAAGGAGTACTCTCAGATATTTTTACTTTGTTTTTTAACAGCAGTCAGCAATGCAAGGTGCTCAGTTGCCTAGAAAACATATCCATAGCCCAATGGGGAAAAAACCCTACAGCCTGGGGAATAAAAGCCCCATCATCTTCCACCTGATGGTGCAGAATAGGGCGAGGAAGCCCTGCAATGCCTTCTCTGGATGTTAAGCTCACAGCACAGCGTAAGATAACGGTATTTGGCTGCCTGCTCTCAGTAACGCTACACCAATCCTCAGCACAGATAATCTGAAGAAGTGTACGTGTCTGGCACTGCACGTTGGGTGAGACTTTCAACAACAACTGGGAAAGATTTTGAATGATCACAAATAATCTCAACTGTTTTTAACTTTTGGCTTAGATTTCCACCTGAAAACTGACTGCTGCTGTATTGTCAGAGATAGCCTCCAGTCTACATAATCAGGTCACAACAGCAGAGGAGATAAGGCTTTGATAGGTTTGTGCTGGGACAGAGTGATGACCTCAGCTCTTAGAGGACTTGAAGTTGGGTCTGAGGAACATCGTGCTCAAATCAGCAGCTGCTTGAACACATCTGTTGGACTCTCCCTGCTGATGTCATCAGATATTGAGCACATCTTTGGTCCAGTGTCAAGGATTTGCTCGCCTGGGTTTTGGAGTTTTTCAAAGGATCACACCCCAAAAACCAGGCAGCAATTTGGAAGCTGTAAATATAACCACAGGGTGTGCATGTGGGGAGGATGTGTCAGGCCATACACTACATTCCATTATGAGATATTTAAACGCTTATGGAAGGAGATCTCATCAAGCTCTCCAAAGGGAAGTACATGCCTTGGTTGCTCTTATTTTATACTACACAGCACATTAGTTTATAACTAATCATGAAGTAACCCTGAAGATCCCTGAAAAATCTCCAGAATTCTGTTGAGGACAAAGTCATGCACTAGAAATTCATAAATGGAGTACCAGCTAGCAAGAAACCAGCAAGACTAACAGAATATATCCTTCATCGGCTTACTTTGTTCGCTGACTTCTCTGGTGTTTTCACTGTCAGGTCAGCTTGCTTTCCCTTCTTTGAAGGGGTTCTCTTTATTTTTGGTGAATGAAACTTGCCCTTCAACTTCATAGTGAACGAAGAGAGATGGGAACGCTCAGAATCTAGAAAGACACAGAAAAGCAATACTGGGTTAGGGCAAATTTTTTTTGAAGCCGGGGACATCGCGTTACATCATTATCTGGAAGACCAGCCGATAAAAAAACCCACTGCAACCATGTAAATTTATTGAGTGGAACAGGATAAAAAAAGAAATAAATTGTGGTTCTCTATTATGTTTCCAACCACAATATCACCATCATTTCCTGCTTCCCCTCGGCGGGAGGAACAGCGGGATCGCTACCGCTCAGCGCCTGGGAGAGAAAAAGGGAAAACACCTCTCTGAAAAGCACTTCTCTCCAGCAGATCCCAAAGTACTTTACAAAGGAGGTAATCAGCGTCCCTCTCATGTAGATGAGCAACTGAGTCCAGGGGATGAAGTGACTTGTTCAGAAAGCTCTGGCAGAGCAGAGCTGCCGCTCGTGTCTTGGCTGGGGGTCAGCAGGCCGGGTTCTGCCTGGCACATGGGACTGGTGGCTGCTTCACAAAAGGAAAACACAGCCCCACACAACATCCTTCCCAGGCTGCTGGTCTCTACCCACTTGGTAGCAGCACCTTTGAATGTGCCTCCATGGATAACCTGGACAAAAATGCCAGTCCTTGTCATTCGCAATGGATTTCACTTCAAATGTACCAGAAAACAGAGAACTGCTTCAATACTGGGTCATCTTTGAAGCTTAATTACAGAACTGCTCAACCCTTTTAAAAATCACATTTTCATCAATTTTTGACTATCTAAAAGCAGAAGTCTCAAAGGTTTGTTATCATGCCATATGCAGACTTACCATTGGAATTTATTTTTATCTGTTTAGCCATGAAGCTAAATAAAACCAAGCTGCCTTGTAGAGAGCAATTTAGGATGTATTTTGAGCAAAGAGCACTTTAATAAATGAAGGCCTGAATTGCTCTTGAGTGACCCAGATAATTCAGCAGAAGACACCAAACTTGTCTTTAACTACCTGATCGAGAACAGTAAGCAGTTTTGCTGTAGGCTTCATTTTTCTCTTTAGACGATTTGGGAACGGAGTGCAGGGGCTGTAACGAGTCAAGTCGACAGAGCCCTGCGCATGCAGCACTGCAGCACCTTGTTAGCATGCAGCCGGCAAGGAGAAAAGGCTGCTGAGTCAAATCTGGCACCCAGAAGCTAAATATCACACTGCAGCACAAACATCACCCCTTGTACTCAGAAATTACCTAACCACAACTCGAGGGAAGAAACCTCTGCTCGCCTCCCTGCAAGGGTTGTCTCCTTTTAAACTAGGTTTCCTGGTAGCTTGTTAAGATCTTGCTATTAACACCTTCGCCAGAGTCAAAACTCCCATCTAGAACAAAATTGAGCAGGCATCCTAATAAAGGAAGCTGCATCAGCACTGATTCTAATCTAGCCTGGCTGCAGATCTGTTCTCCCTTTACAGGAGTAAATGTTTTTCAAAGTTTTCTTGCTATCATAAAGTCTCATTTAATGCACTGAGGAGGGAGGCACTAAAAACCTTGGTGACTGCAGATAAATGCAGACATATCAGCTGGCCTCTGAAGAATCACAGCAGCTGCCACCCTAACTTAGCAACAATTTACGTCACTGCTTTACATCCCCAAGGGGATCTCCAAACCTTTACAACCTCTCTGGCTCCACAGGGTGCTGAAGGTCACCACTGGAAACAGTTCCTGGCTGCTCCGATAATGCTCTTGTGCTCTCCTCAAAAAAATAACTTGTATTTATTTCATACACCATACGAGTCTTTCTATCCATGTACGCATGAGCACACTCGCCAAGAGAAGTCACGGCTCGGAATTTATTCTTCAAGAACTGGCAAACAATTACAATAATTAATCTACAGGGAAATAATGGTAGCAGTAACAAATTGTGTCTGGCTCCTCCATGGGCTGCGGTGAGATCCAAGGCTCCTTGGCTGAGGAAGAAGATGTTCAATAGCCACAGAACCATCGGTTGCTTCTGGTGACAAATTTGCCTTGTAGGGGACAAGAAATTTGGAAGGGAGAAAGATTTCATCAGACTATTACTTGTTTTTCGCCTTTCCACTAGACATCTCTACCCACCTTTACGGGGCTGAACCAACGTGTGTGCCTGGTGAGGAACCTCCAGCAGGAGATGTCAGCAGAGAAAGTTTCTTTTCTGCAGACAGCAGATCCCCTTCACCACCACCAGCCTAACCACTGCCCTTCACTCTCTGTACCCTTCTGTCACACCAAACATTGAATTAGTTGCACGCCGCGCTCCGAGGGGACACAGAGCTACAGAGCGAGGACAGGAGAAAGTGGCTGGAGCAGTATAGGAACTTCTTAAAATAGTGCTAATGAAATGAACCAGCTGACATTTGCACAAAATAATAAATGCTGTTGTTTGAACAGCTCCGTTAAGTCTCGCTTTGAAGATCACGAATTAATGCAGCTTTTTACTACCACGTCTTTCCACATACAACAAGCATTTTCCAGATCTCATCTGCTCATAAGTTGCTGATGCATTTGCAGTTAAACAAATGAGTCACAAACCAATATTCCCTTACACTCAATTACACTTAGCACTTAAAATAGCACTTTCCTTGTTCCAAGCACATTATAAACATATCGTTCTCATCCTTAAACCGTTAGGCCTTAACCTTTCTCTGCAGATGGGAAGCAGGCACAAAGGTGAAGCAACTTGTCTAAATAGAGCAGAGGGAGAGTCAGTGACTTCACAGCACCTCCATCAAACCGCAGCCCCCCTGTCTCTCTCCCCATATTCATCGATCAAGCGGTGGAGCTGCTGTGATTATGTTCAGTGAACAGTATTCAGCACGATGGCCTTTATGGTTTTCAAGCAGATGCATCATTCAAGCGTTATAAACAGAATTTGCATTTCAATGTGTCTGGATGAAGTGGTATAACGGAGAAGTTGTACCTACACAAGAAGGTGTTCTGGCTCAAAGGGCTAAGTTACCTCAGCTTTTACAGACGAAGACTGAAACTCTCCTGCAAAAAGCACGGTTGAGCAAGACTTCGTAGGCTGGCTACCATCGCACTGGGCTGCTTTGAGAAAATCACTTTCTTCACACTATATCCTAATTCAAATATCTAACAGGTCCTATGTCCATCCAGTTTGAAAGTTCAAGCAGCACAGCACGTCTTTACAGATCAAATAATTTGATAACATCAAGAGAGAGGCAGAGGACAGAGCCATGGCACTGCTCAAACCACTTCTTCTGTCTCTCCGCTCTTTCCTGTCTGTCTACAGTAACCAAACCCCTTAATGCAGCATTGAGGCTGTTCTGAGCTTGGTCGTCTGCCCGCTGGAAATCGTTCTATCGTATTACCCTCGCCCCTTCGTGATGAATAACCAGCAGTGTTTAACTGGATGCTCAGCACCGACTTTCTCAACTTCTCTTTCTCCTTTCTGGTGCACAGGAGGAAGGTGTCCTGTACTTACTTCTATGCAGTGTCCAAATATTTGTAAGACAAATGGGAAAAGACAGGCTAATAAACTCGATGGAGTGATTTCAACTGGAAAGGGGAAAAAATAAAATAATACTGTTGTATCAAAATGTTTCTGTCTCAAAGGAACCGCTGACTTTCCATCCCCTCATATTTCACTGTCTGGATGCTCTGGTGCTGCACACAACTGGAAAAACAAAAAAATCCCTTCAAAATTACTTTACTATGGATTCCAGTTTCTTGATCTCTGACTGGAAGTTTTAATACGTCACTCGTTTCACTTCTAATTCCATCCCCGTATTAATGAGGCTCCCACTCCGTTGTGCTTGAACACGCTCCAGCTGTTGAGTCATGGCCCTGCTCAGCTCTCAGGCTCGTCTCCCCCCGGTCGGCACGCGTCTGGGGTCCGACCACACACACAACACGAGAAAGCTCACATTACGCGCCTGCTCCAAGCAATCCTGCTGCCAGACGTGGCCGAAGGGGGTTTTCAGTACCCCTTAAGCCCCCCAGGGCTGGTCCGGGGAGGCCACGGTCAGCCGGGAGCCGCCTTGTCCTCTGGCAGCTCTACCAGCTCCAGCACAGAGGAGTTGCCTGCCAGTTTGCTGAAAGAAAACTAAAACTGGTGAGGAAAGAACCACAAATTTTAAATGACAGAGGATTAAGAGGCACAAGGGAAGGCAGATAAATCAGCTTATGTGCTTGTGGGCAAAGAAACTAGGCTGCTTAGGAGAAAGGCGGCAAGTCAAAGTCCAATGTCCACTGCCATGGCCAGAAGTGAAGTTGAAATATGGGCACACCAGTGAATTCCACCAACCTAACCCAGCAGCAAATTCTTTACTTAAGTTCAAGTGAAAGTCCAGTCATTTACAGAGCTCAGTCCCAGCTGCTGGGTCCTCCTCACTGGCTGCGTGGAAGCAGCACGTGGGGGGCTTCAGAGATGGGAAGTAATCCCCTGGTTGCCTCTGGACCTCCTGGTCATGATTTTGTCACTCTGGCAGAGCTCAATGGCAGGCAGGCATCAACAGTAGAGATGGGCAGCTCAACTTGTCTACTGCTTGGATCATACCAAACAAATTGAAAATATTTATTTTTTTTTAAAATAAAGGAAATCTCAACTTTAATATCTTTTCTTTCCTTCACCTGAAAACCTAAACCCTCCATCTTCCCTCACTCTGTGCGTTCACACACCAAAACCCTGCAGCTTTAGAAGAGACAAAGCCTTAAAAAAGGGTTATAGTTCATTCTCCAGCTTGAACCGACTCTCGCAGCTTGTTAGAAAGAACGAAGCGGAGTCTAAAACTCTTATCCCACAAACGGTTCTCTTTTCAAAGGCCATTTGGGTCTCTGCTGGATGCACATATTTAAAAGCTATCAGATTAAAAATAACAGCAGACATCTCTCCTTATGTCATAATGAAGCTATTGTGCACATTTTTAATCAACTGCTCCTGCCATTTATGCCACGAGTCCTTTGAAGGCAGAGGTGACTTATGTAATGAGTTACACAACGATGCCCATTAAAATGGCATTTGTTCCCTTGGGCTCAGCTCCATCATTTCTGGAAGACAAAAGGCAAGTTGCAAGGCTTCAGCTAAACCCCAGCTGACAGGGACTTTAAGAGTTCTGAAGCAAAAGGAAAAAAAATAATGAGTTATAGTTCAAAACGATCTCTCGGCCAAGGATGTCTTGTTTGGTGCTGCGATGCAGGACCCAATGAGGGGCCACTGGGACTGGAGCTCTGGCTCTGGCTCCTCTAGGTCCAATTCTACTGTCAAAAGTACGGGAGAACAGGTAATTCAGGATGGACAGATGGGCACGCGAGCGCTTCCCAGGATAATCATGAAACATGCCACAAGATTTTATATGAATATTGTTGGAATTTCTAACCGTCTTCCCTCCACCGTTAAGGCAAGGGCTGTAGCTACTACATACCTGTGCATAAACAGACCTGTGGGGCCTTTGCCTTGCCTACAGCTTTTGGGCTCTCCTGTAACGCAAACATTAAAATAATAGTGACTGACAGGAAATCGAAGCCTCTGAGCCTTGCAGAACTCCTGCTCTAACCTGAAACTCAAACAGCCTCTCCCAACAGCCGAGTTCATCCACAGAAGAGGTGACGGAGCTGACATGAGGCACAACGAGAAGCTCACCAGTGGGCTGTGGGTGACAGAAAACTACTGCATGGGCACTTCTATTAATAATTTTTAATAATTCTGTGGTGGAGGGTATCTCTGCCTGTCTTGTGGCAAAAAGCTCAAGCCTGCCGGTGTGTAGCTATGAGGATGGAGAGGACGCACGGGGCTTTCAAGGAGAGTTGAAGAACCAGACGAGGAGACCCCCAGATACATTCTCGGCCCTTTCCCACCTGCAGCGTGTTAACTCGGCCCTCGCATTACACAGCGAAGAGCCTTCTGCTACATTTCACACCCTCTTTCTCCAGAAGTCCTGGGGATGTTTAGAAGCCTAAAAACGCTGATACGCAGCACTTGTACAACACTGCATGTTCTCAGAAGGATGAACTGGCATCCTGAATACAGGAAAGACAGAATGTGACAGAACAGAATTAAAATATCCGTTTTAAACGTACAAGCACATGACTGCTGCGCCACGGGACCTACAGAAGCCTCAGACCCAGCACTTCCACCTCCGTGAGTTTACTTTTCTCAACTTTGCCATTATCCCCAGAGACTGAAGCAAAGAGAATTTATTCAGAAACAAACAAAAAAAGACCCAGTAGGGGATCCAGAAAGGAAAAAGAAAAAGGGAGGGCCCGGTGTCAATCAGGAAGTTTGCCCACCCTAACCTTTGTACCTTAGGTGGAGCTGTTTGTAAGCTGCTCCAAGTCCCTCTCCAGAGAATCCACTTGCGAGGAGAGCCGCCAGGTTTTAGAGGAAAGCGGTGGAGGAAGGGCAGCACAAGAATCAAACAATTGCTCTTGAGCGCTAAAGAAACTTTTCCTTTAACATCACGTCACCAGCGAAGCAGCCAGCTTTTGGGAGAGGAAAGACCGACTGCCCTTTTTCTTTTTTGGCAACATTACAGTGAATGAGCATAAACCAGCGAGCATTAATGATGTGCAATGACAGCACACAAACTTCTCGGGAAAAGGGAGGCTCAGTTCCCTCTCAGCTGGCCAGGCAGCGCTCACTGACTCACAGGCTTCATTATTTTTAATGCCGCCCTCTGGGGCCTCCAGAGGAAGCAAAACATTTTTATTTGTCAGAGAGCACATTTTTATTTTGATTTTTTTTTCTTTTTTTTCTAAGCAACCATGAATGAGCATCTCCAGCTGCAGCAACCTCACGTGGAAAGAGCTCCCAGTGTTTGCGAGGAAACTGGGAGGCACAGGGGGCAACTTATCAATGCAGCCACATCTCCCAACCACAGTGAAAAGGATTGGGTCAGTCAACAACATTAATTTTATGGTGCATTAGCACTACAGCTCTTCTTCTTTCCAGCTTTGTGTTTGGAAGCAAATCTTCACATTGCGATGAAGAGAAGATGCACCAGACCGAGCAGCAAATTCAGAGTAGCTGACCAGGTTCTCTCCTAGTTCTCTTTTAGCCTGAAGTATTTTAGAAGAGAGAAATCTCCTTTTCATGCAGACACACCAACCAGGAATCTTTTAGCTGCTGCAAACTGCCACCCAACCGATTTACAGGAGAGAAAAAGAAAAAGCAGTAAGACTCAATTAATTGAACAAGGAGGGATTTATGGGAGTAGAACTTCGCTGCCCAAGTCCAGTTTCCTCCAGCACACCAAAGGTGGCTTTGAGACTTCTTTTTGAAAACTGTCATTTATTGATAAGCAGCAGGCAGGACTTTCGCTCTCTTTTATCCAAGAGAGAGCCGCTCCAGCAGATTGGTCCCGTATCAACTCACAAGCAGAAACGTTGCCATTCTCCAAATCACTAGCAACCCTTTGTGAGGCATCTGGTGAGTCTCTGGTAATTTCCCATTTAAGTTCTGATTTTGCACAGCCCCGCAAGCCCAAGAGAACTAATGGGATTACAACACTGGTAACATGACTCGGAACTCCCCCTGTGCCAGCAACGCTAAAACAACAAGAGACTCAAGTCGCCTCCAACATCAACACGAGCGCTGTGGTCCATGCTCACCCTGCTCTACACAAGAAAAACCCCACCAAGGTTGTTAACTAAACATTGAATTTTAAATGGATAAAAATAATCCAGCTACAAAGCAGAGCCTCTGCATTCCTTCAGCAAACGCAGAAACTGCAATGGTTCCGAGGAAATCTGTTGAATTTCTCTGGTTCAGCAAACATGCCTTAATATGGGGTCCGTGGGCATCCCCACTCGTCTAGCGGCTTTTTGAGGACAGTCATGACAGTGATTCAGACATCTAAAAATAAAACCCTGCAGGCACAAGTATGCGTGCGCACTACCTGAGTCACTCCGGGCTGGAGGGAGCATTTGAGCCAAAGCTCATTCATTTCATTCACAACTGCCCTGGCCAAGGAAAAAGCCTTGTCACTGAGCCCCGCTTAAACTCTTTCTCCCCTCCTCTCATTTTACTCGAGCACATTTAGACTCTTTGCACACTGAAAAAACCTTTGCTAGGCTTAGGTTTCAGTCGGACGGCTGTCAGCTTTGAAATTCAGACCTGAAAGATTATAACCTCATGTTTCTGAAGCTGTTTATCCATCTCCAAGGTGACAGAATGTCGTCACTAGCACTCTGCAGGACAGCGAAGCAGAAACACATTATTTCAGATGCTTTAGGGAAAAGCCTAATTGCTCACAACCTGCCTACAGGTTCAATAGCTGTAAAGCAAGGTTGCAAATGAGGGTCTTGACTCTGCACCTGCCTCACAGCACCAGTTTTGAATGGGAAAAACTCAGCCTCCCTTCATCCTTGGAGAGTAACCTCAGCTCTCATTCATTAGGCAATGGAAAAAAAAAAAAAGAAGCTGGCTGGGATCTGCCTGACACAATTTCCAGTTGCTTTGGACATTACTAATTATAGTCATCTTTATTTTTGACCTCTGATTACAGACTCTTTGCACATTCAGGCAAAGCTAACTCTTCTTTTCTAGTAGGCTTGGGAGGAACCTTATACCTTGCCCAAAAGCCACCGCCCACACTTCTCTGAGCTGAGCGCAAGAAACAAGATCAAAACATGGAAAGCATCTGCTTAAACATGCTCAATTTTATTTCCTTCTTTAGCAAGCACCATAGATTAAGGGCAACAGTCCAGGTGAGAGTGTGATGTAAGCTCTTTTCCATGCCTGTTAAGAGATGAGCTCACTTCTCCGCAAGGAAGCCTCATTTCTCACTGTTCTGACTAGCACTGTGTCCTCGGGGCTCAGATGCTGAAAAGCAGATACTTGGTTCAGGAAGATTAAACATGCCTGCACAACTCCAGCGCACCGTGCTGGGGGCTCACACCGCAGCAAGAGAAAGAGAACTGAACTTCACTATCTCCTAGAGAGGCATTGCTATACCAATATCAACTTCCCTAACATTGCTTACTCGATAAAACAAGGCATTGCAGCAGGGCTGTGCAAATCACCCACCTTTAAAGCACTGGGCTCCTGTTGCTCCAAAGGGGCAGCTCTCTATCTTCACTCACACAGCCGAGCACGGGTGTAAAGTGATATGGAGGCACCAGAGGTGTGAAATTTCTGATGGAATCAGCTCAGAAGCTGCTTTTACCTCATTGTTGTCCAGCTCACATTGAGGGTTAAGAAGCTGCAGGCCATATCCTCAGCTCCATACCCTATTCTATACCTGATAGGATCTGCAACCAAACCAGCAGTTTTATTGCCTGCCTACAGGCAGCAGGAAATTTTAGTCTTCTCTAAGCATGATCTGAAACACCAGTGCCTCCAGCAAGGGGAAACCGAGATGTTAATTGAACAGAAGAGCCCAGGGGGGAGAGGAAATCTGAGCGTGGTCTTTGTTAGCTGTAGGATTAGCACATCCCTCGCCCATAGTGGCAGGAAACAGGAGGTAGCTCATGGGATGTCTGTCTTTCACTCTGCTGCACATAAACATTAAAAGTTACTTTAGCAGTAAACAATTATTTGTGACAACTTTCTATTTTATCCTGTATGCTCCTGCCCGAATTAAAACCTGCTGGTTACGTCGCTCCTACAGACACCAGAAGGCATCCTGCTACAAACACCTGCAGCTCTCCTCAGGCTTCTCGGCAAATCCCGACTTCAGAACAAACAAACAAACAAGAACCTTAGAAAAGATACAGAAGAATGAACTTCTACGGAAGCAAACCTTAGCAGATCTGTACAAACATCAGCAGAAACACGAGGGGAGTCTGAAGGAACCTGTGTTATCTTGAACGCAACCGAGCCTACTGAAGACTTGAGGCTTCAGTGCAAGGAAACAGTCAGTAAAATTTTACCTGTTAATTAAATGCTGAAAAAAAGCAGCTATTCCCCACCTATTTTAGAATATTACACAGCCTAATGCAGTGATAAGCTTGGAAACCCACTTAGAAGGGGATAGCTGAGCCTGATTTCTCTGGAGCTTAATTCTTTGCTGGCATGCAACGTTATTTCTTCCATCACCCCCAAGTACCTGCATTTAAACAGTTACTGTCATTTTTCATGGAATTACCAAAAGTGGGCTCTACCAACAATCAGCTCCTCTTTTTAAATGAGCTTGCAGTTCACCGATACAGGAAACTAGCCTGGCTTTCAAGAAGAAACACCTTCAACTCTAACATGTGACCATGGGGCAATAGCTGAAGGAACTAAGCTGAGACTGTATTTGACAAAAAAATAAAGTTGAACCTTATCTCAGCATCTCTTTACAATCCTACTGAAACAATTATTTAATCACCAAATAAATCTTAACGAATTAACAGCTACTTGAGGGGGCTTTTTACTAACAGTCCTTTATCATATCGTATCCCACATGGAGCACGGCAAAAGGTTTCCAAAGCGAGATCTTGCCCAAAAGCCAGAGGGGCACAGAGTACCACATGAATGCATCCAAAGACCATGATCCTGTCCATTAAAAAAAAAGCCAGTTTTAAACCCCACTGCCCAGATTCTGTGGCAGAGAGACCTTAGGATTCTATAAATAAGAAATCATTTTGTACAGGATTTCTATTTAATTTGGTTTTGACAAAGCAGCAAAACCACGGCTGCCAAAGCTATTTGAAGTCCCTGCCACACAATGCAGGGTTGTGCGGCGATCTCGCCATCCAGCCCTGAAAGGTGAATCAATACTAATTTCAGCCTGTGGTACGTTGAGCAATACTTTGAGAGCTTGGGAGGTTCGTTTGGAAAACAAGCAACTTGTCTGTAACGAGAAACTGCAGCTCCTGGAGGCCTCGCGATGCGCGGCGCTGGGTCTGGCGGCCCTGGGGGGGCTGTGGGTCGGGTCAGGCCATGCTCCATCACGTCCGGAGAGCACGGCCTCTTTGGTCAGGCCAGGCCTGGTGCTTTGTCAAAGCTTCAGCGTGATTAACTTCATGCTCTTTCACTGTGAAAAACATTCAATAACCTACTGAATTCTGCAGCGGATTTAGTATGTCACAGCAGTTGGGTTCAGGACATAGGGATGTTTATAAAAATACCTTTGGTCCATTAATAGAAGGCTAAATTCCTCCCAGACCTTCCCTGCTTAATGTTATCAGCCAGTACCGTACAACCACCCTGCACAAGGTTTTGAGGACCTTCAGTTGGGTCCAGCAAACAAAATCACACTGCAGTAAAGCGACAAGAAAGGCTGGAAACCATCTTTCAACTACCAACCAACCATAATGGTGCAAACACAGAATTGACTTTGTACCTGTGATCCGTGTTTACTAGTACTGTTTTGCAGCATAAGGAGCATCTAGTACTAAGCTTTGTGGCAGCCTAGTTAAGAACCAGAGCTTAGTAATCGCTATCTAATATCACACGAGCTAAAAAATACTTACACTGAGGAGATTATGTGTCTGAGACTCTGCAATAACAACAACAACAACAACAGGGGCAGTTCCACAGACCTTTCTGTTTTCTATAGTCATCTGAAAGCTCGTGGTGGGGGGTGTGAGGGAAAAAAAAAGGGAGGAAGAAGAGGAGCTGGGGTGCTGCTCGGCAGAAATATCCATGTGTTGGGGGGGTGTGTGTGAGAGGAGTTGAACACTGCAGTCGTTGACTGCAGGACCTCTGCAAACATCTGCTCCCCACAAGGAGCACTCTCCCTGCACGACTTCACCAGCAGATTTCCACCTGAGCTTGGATTTCATTCACGTTAGCGCGTGTTTTAGGAAAACTTCCCTTTCCTTTTTGCCCTGTTTAGAAATTTACACAACAAAATCAATTTCCCTCCCTTCCCAAACAAACAAATAGATTTTGCCTTCTTTCTCTCCTCTGTGTACACATGAACTCTACTCTGAAGGTCAGCAAATAAACTCCTGAGCTACACCTACTTCTAAACTGCTGATTTCTGCAGGAGAACGACAGATGGAAGATCTCTCTCCTGCTTAATTTTTGGCAACTCTGCAGCCAGGAGAGTCTGAATACGCTAAATGTGCCATCATTCTTCATTAACCTGAAAACCAGCTACGTACCTATTGCAAAGAGTGCAATACTGGAAGATACCTCAAATAAAGCTTGCAAAAGGCATTTGGATTTGGGAAAACCTGCTTCATTGTGATGTGTTTAGAGTCCTGAGCTCCTCTGCAGGAGGCTTCTACAGTTCATATGACTTTAAACAATACCATTTCCACGCCTACCCTGCTACTACAGACAAGTCATAGGTACCAAACACCCGTAACTGGCTGAGGGCTGCTATGTGATAGACAAACGACGTTATATTATGAAACTGAATCCACTCACGTGGAAACTTTGAAAGATGCCTCTCACAGAAGACATTTTCAACAGAGATTCAAAACCCTTCTAAAAGACAATTGAAAAAAAATGTATAGAAAATACTTGAACATTGCAAGTACAGTCAAGTAAATTTGTCATTTGCTGGCGGAGAACTGAGCAGGTGAAGAGCTGAGCTGGTTTTCTGGCAGCTGGATCAGACTATACTTCCAGGGAGAACGCTTGAAGCTCTAATACACCAGTATTTATCATGATAAAACGTACCAGCATTTGAAGCTTCCAACACTCAGACACTTCATGAGGGCTTTGGCAGCCAGGAAACAAATGCAAAAACGTGTCAGTACTGGTGCAGGACCTACCTGGATGCCAGCTGCTGAATTCTTGATGTCACTGAGACTGGCACTACGGGACAAATGGACTAACCATGACCCCGAAGTCACATAATATTCCTGTAATCGGCCTGAACTGCACTGCCAGTCAATGGGCAGCAGAGAGTAAACAGTCTGACAAAGCTGTCCAAGCAATAATCAGGCTACTGTGAAAGAAATGACCAATATTCACAGCAAATGACCCAGTATAACCAATCGCACCATCCCTAACAAGCTCTCCAGCTCTAACAGGACGAATGCTTCCAGTCACTTTGAACATTTCAATCCAAGAAACCACTCCCTCGTATTTGTAATTGCCACAGGAAGACAGACGGGGGTTTGGAGGTTCCATAAATTCAGACTAGTAGAGAAATTATCCCATTAATTTTCTCTCATTAAGTCTACCAGGCTTATTTGATAAATTTACTAGCCAAACCAATGTCCAATGATGAGACGATCTACTTGGAAATAATATTTCTCTTGGAGGGAAAAAAAGAAACACCGTTTTCACCTAGAATAGCCATAAATCACTTTATTTACAGACTACAGCTTGGGGAGTCAGGGCCAATCTAGTAATAGGATTTCTCTTCTATTTGCACCACGTCAGCATCTGCTCTCCTCATGCGAAAACAGAAAGCTGCCCAAGGACATTGTAGCACTTTCACACCCTGAGCCACCCCTATCCCAGAGCCCTGCCTAGTTCAGTTAGTGACACACACCTACATTGGGCATTTCCTTTCATTTTAGTAGTGGAAGCGTTTAGGTGAATATATGGCAACGCTGACTGGCAGAGCAACTCTTGTTGGATTTCAGATAAATATAAACCACTTCTTTGTTTGAAAAGCTGAAGTCAAGTGCTCCAAGGCTTCTTGCAGAAAGTGATCATGCGGTAAAATGATGGGTACACAAGGTGAACACCAGTAAATACAGTCCAAAATACATCCTCCTTGCCCCAGACATATTCCTACTGTTCCGTTAGACTGTGGTAGACATGGTTTGTTAAAGGATTTTCACACACCTAAAGAGCCAAGTCTGGCAGCGACACTTATATTTTTTAAATTAAAATATACGTTGTACTTCAATACGTACACCTACTTTCAAAGAGAAGCTCCAACCGTGCTGAACTACTGTCCCATGAAATAATCCCTTCCAAGGTAAAAAAGGTAACAGCCAAGCATGAGAAAAATCACAACAGGAAGAAGAGAAATCATATTCCAGATAGGAGAGCAAACAACACTGCTTTCAAAGCACGCTGGGGGCTACACAGAGCCCACTGACTGCAGATAAGAATTGAGATTGAATTTTGGAGGTCTAATCTGAAATACAGCGAGTCAGGATATTCCTGGGGGTAAACAGCTCCAGAGAGCATCAGCGTTACAGGAGGAGGCTTCTAACAAATCACCATCACTCTTACTTGAATTCACATCATCTGGTTGTGTATTAACACAACAATCTAACATTACCGTAACCTCGGTCTATCATTTTACCTCCATAGAATCACAGACCAGAAAACGAATTCCAGAGTTCAAGCCCATTTCTTGTTGGATCATAAAAATCATGCCACGAGCGTATCACACAAAAGGTCACCCACGGGGACCGGCTGCAAAACAAGGAAAAGCAAAACAAGGAAACAAAACAAGGAAACAAAATGAACAAGGAAAATCTTTCAACAAAGAAGGAAGAAAAAAAACCTTTGAAATTATCAGTCCATCCACATAAGTGCTGTCAATTCATAATGATCTTGATTCCGAGAGCGAGTTCTAAATTTTCAACGAATTATGTGTCATTTTATTTAAAAAACACGACCTCTGTTTGAATTTCTGAACAAGAGCACAGATGTACACAACGCTTTGCATGTTAAATACGTGGCTTTGTAGTGGCTTGGATTTCACACGTGCCCATCTTTTCAGTGGCAAATCTGTTCTGACATCGCTTATTGTTACAGGATATAAACAACAGGGAGACAGCGAGAGCTCCTCGCATGCGAGTTTTGATAGCGAACAGGCTATCCACAGAGAGCCCCACCAGACAGAGGGGGGGAAAAAAAAGAGGCCAATCACTCGTCAGTCAGATTCTTTAATCAGGTTGAAACGCTTTGCTGCGGAGAGGGGGGTTCGCTCTCTCCAAGCCACGGCCCCATCGCTCATGCTGCTTTTTTAATTAGCAGCAAGTGGACAGCAGCTGTCAGGAGCCCGGAGGCCAGAAAGTTATCAGCAAAAAGGGGCTGGTGTTAAGTTGAGAGCCACGGGGGCAGCCACAGAACGGGGCCGTTCAATGCGCGAGTGGTCAACACACGCAGGAGATCCAGCCACAGCCTGACATGATGACATCAAGGGGATGCTCTTCCTGCTGGCTTTAGGCTGGTTGATTTAACATGTGACTAACTGCAACTCAATTTGGAATATTTTTTATTTATTTTTTATTTTAGTATTCCCGTAACAGGAAAATTTAAAGTGAGAACAGAAGGAAATGGGAAGGCCATCCTAACATCTCGCTGAAAATACATGGGGGGGCAACTCAAAGGCACAGCCTAATAAAATCTTCAAGATTATTCCTAAGGTTTTAAGCGTGGAAGTTCAAGCTCAGGAGTAAGGGAGGGAAAAAGATATTTTATTTAAACAGCAGAGCGAAACTTGAATTAAAGATACAAACTTAATCAGAGGCAATTCAAAGCCATAGCCTGAAACAGCACATAAGAAAAACCCCTGTACTCAGTCCCTACTATTGGTGTAATAAATCCTACGAGCCCAAGTCATTGGTTATGACCTTATTGCACCACATACTAGATTAATGTGGATCAAAAAGAAATTCCTGTCCTAGAGAGGTGATATCCTCTAGGCAAGCCACGTGCTTAGCTAGCAACACAGCTCCTTGACTCTCTGGATGATTACGAGTCTCTGGATGACCAAGAAATAAAGTAATTGCTTCCCTGCTGGATGTACCGATTGCTGCCATGAGTGGCAATGGGGGAACTCAACGCAGTTGTCAGCAATAAAATGGGTTATTCAAACTTCCCACTGCTCATTTGTTAATGAAAAATTGCCTAACCTCAACTTCTTCAAAAAAAAAGCCAGGTTGCTTTCAAATTCAGCTTTAGCCTACCTACAAAGCACAGATTTGGAGCAACTTTCTGTGACCTGTCTGGCAGGCTGCAGCGTTTAAATACACACCAGCTTCCTGAGCTTGAACCTACACAAGTGGAGCTGGGCTGAAGATGGAAGCGTCTCCCCAAGCTGCCTGTAGACGAGCAACACATCTAAAAACCCTCATCAAATTAAGTGCTTAATTACAACTCAAGACTTTAAGACTCTGGAAATTCGGATAATCTTCTGGGAAATTTATTAGTCTCCCACAAAAGAAATTGCAACATGTGAGCCAAAAAAAGCACAAGAGCATGGAGAGCGTTAGCCCATCAAATCACACCTCGTACTAGATTCCTCACCCTAATTGCTGGAGAAGATGAGGTGACATCCACAGCTTCACTTCAGATTCTTGAGCTTCTGTATAAGATTAGGACCAACATAACCAGGAGGCTAAATCACAACGAGCAGACTCATGTAGAGAGTTGAGTAATGTTTGAGAAGAGCTGACGGAACGCTACCTGCACATGGACCTTCTCACACCTGACTTGGTGAATGTACTAGAGGGAGAGCCACAAAGGGTACTGCTTGGAGAAGATCTCAACACACCTATTTGCATAGCCACTGAAATTTTGCCAGAAGATCATGGCTACAGCCTTGCCAGGCTGCTCCGTTCCTCTAGGTGGCACGCTCTGTGCATACAACATTACCTGCATCTTCTCAGAAACGGATAGATGCCACCACTACACAGCACTACCTTTGTCCACTCTCACTACCTAATGAGATCTCAAATGCCTTAAAAACATGAGCATAAAAACATGATCACTCCAGCAATGAACTGCAAAGGCCACGGAAGTTTATGGAGAAGCAGACATCATCTGACCGAAGTAACGAGTTAAATCATCGCCGTAAATGAATCAAGGGCAGAAGCTGAACTCACTACTCCTCACCTCACTACAGCAGCACTTTCCATCACCACCCATCGTGAAGTCAAAAGTACAGAACAAATGCTTGCACAACACTCTAAAAATGTAAAACTTCAGCTAAACACTAAGCATGACACATTTCCCTTTTCGATTCATGAAATCATTGCATCAAGGGAAAATGGATCTCGTTCTCAAATTAAGCCAGAACATCCCACATTTCCAATTGCTACCACCATCCCAAGGGATGGTCTGAGAACCACATTCAGCAGCAAGAGAAGCTCTGCTGCTTGGGCCAGACCTGTATTTATGTTCCTTTGCTGTGATAAACGTACCGTTATTTACTGCCATATCCCTATACATCTCCAGGACAACCCCTCTGAATCAAACCCTTGTGACCACAGGCTCGTAGACAGGATGCACAACAAGCAACATGAGTTTATGCGTCAAAAAAAATATTGGTAAACTAAGAGAAACAAAAGGCAGTGAGAGGTGACAAAGAAGAAGTCATAGCCCGGTATCGAAGGCAACAAGGAACAATACAAAATGAAAAGCAATTCATACACGGAGCTCAAATGTAGAAAGGAAGAAATAACTGAACCAAGGTTGGAAGAATCTCTGAAACTGACCTAGAAAGTTATTACATTGAGTTCATTCGTATAATACATCAGCTATAGGTGAAAGGGTTTTCCCTGTCGCCAGCTTATCTCTGCATACTCAGCTTCCAGACAGGTTCATATTTGGAACACGTCTTCTTGCGCACTCCTTTCATTCCTGAGCCAAAGGTCAGCAGTTCTGCTACAGCCACCCGTGCCCAGGGAGCCCAGCGGAGCCCGGCATCTCCTCCTCTGCTCACAAGCCAGCACTGATTAGAGGGGTTTGGACCAAAATAATCATTTCTTCTTTCCAGAAAATGTCAACTACAGAAATTCACCGAAACGTCCCTTAATTCAAAACAAACTTTTTTGTGGAAAGCTGTGGAAATTTATGTATCGGTCTCAACAGAAGTCAGTTCTGTGATTAAAAACAGGCACAGATTATAACAAAAAAGTCCCAACTTACCACTTCAGAAACTCAGGATGGGGATATGACGGCATCTCAAGGGTGTGCCCTGTCTAATACTGGCCTTGGTAGGGACCCAGTCCAAGTAACACTGGTGTTACAACGCTAGAAAATGCTAAAAGCCGTGGAGCCAGCTGAGATGCCTCCTTAGGGAAACTGCTACATTAACTCAACAGGGGATAAATCAACTAAATTTGTACCCTGAAGCAAGAGAGTCTGGGGAGTGTCCAGACAAGCCTTTACAAATATTAACTAGCCCGAAGTTAAATACCTCTCTGTAAACTATCCTACAGACTTTGACACCGTAAAAACCAGAAACTTCTCCCGGTATAAAACTCAGAGCAAGTGCAAATGTGAAAGCAGTTCCTGATAGAGCTGAACTACACTTTGGTGCTGATCACTGAAGCTCACGTTGCTTCCTACTGATATTAAGGCTTTCACAAGATTTTTCATACAGCTTACTCATACTGAACAGCTGCTTGGCAACTGCTGGAGTCAGCATGTACTTCCTGCCTTGAAAGAAAGTCATCAATATATCTCCATACAGAAAATCATACTACTCTCTTTCAAACCGTTCATGATAGGGTTTAGATATCAGGTGGCGACGTGCCACCGACACTCCCTTAAACAATGGTTACACCCTCTATGCAGCTAAAAATGAAATAGCTGAAAAGGAAGACGTTTTATACAAGTTCCCAGGGTAAAATACATCTGAGAAGCACTGGTCTGGGACTGACATTGTTCTACTCAAAGAATAAAGAGCCGAGTCCAAATCGTATTTCCTTCTCCACCTTCCCAGACTCGCACAAGAAGAAAATCCATCTGAGTTTTTCCTTCTACGCTGCTGGTGCCCTCGAACAGAATGAAATCCCAGCGTTTTACAGAACTGTTAAATAAATCAGAAGTGCCGCAGATTATGATTTACCCTTCTGTTAACATCACTTGTAGCGCCAGTGAGGCCGTTTGCCAGCAAAGGAGAGGTCTGAAACTCTGTCGACGTTGACTTTATGCTGAAGACAAACGTTGAGTGATCTGCCTGTACACCGAGCCCTCAACCACAGAGATGTCCTCGCGCAGCAATGCTGCCTACAATGCCACCACAGTGAGACAGGGTGTCACGACAGACATCATTGTATTAATTGCATCTGTTGATTAACCAGCCCAAGGAGAGCCTCGTTTCAATCGCAGGCTTTGTAAGACAGGACTGAAATGTTACTGTCAGTGTTGAGATGGGTGAGTCAACAGACGACATACAAAAGCATTTGTAAGGAGGCTCTCACTGGAGCAATTTGATAAGCTGCAGAGTTACAAAAAACAACAGTTTTAATTGACAGAGCTTGTTCATATAGTCCTTAACTCGGTTTTATGTTTCAGTCTTGTTTTTTGCAAGCCTTCCAGTCAAAGCTGGGCAAACATACATGTACTGGTAGCTTTGCAAAGGTGAAAGATGGGCAAAGACACGTAACTAATCTGAAAATAGTTTTCAAAAGTCATATTAGATACTGATCCTTCTCACTTGGGGAGTTCACAATGTCTCTCCTCTGTATTTTGGAAGCTTTCCTTGACCTTGTGGAGCAAAACACCTTCCTAACCCCTGGATAAATATAACACTGAGGGCTCCGGGGTCAGCCCAACACAGGAAGCACTGGCAGCAGCCGCACATCACCAGAGAGCCTCTCCTCCTGTTCTTACTCGAAATGATCTCTGCGATGCCACGTAAGGTCAGGAGATTCAGGTTACTGAAAGAATGTCATTTTAAACCTGGTATCTCTCTCATCCAAACCCATCTGCAGTTCATCTTTTAAGGCTGAGATTCTAGGGGAATTATCCACTAAACAGTTTTGATCTCCAAACTAGGCCCTCGCACTTGCAGCTAGTCAAGAGCTCAGTCTGGCAGAGGTTTTGGTTCCCTCCACTCTCACTGGAGGCCACAGCAACAAAGAATAATCTCCCACAGGACACACTTTAAAATACATTTGACGGCAACTTCACGACAGGTCTGTGCTAAGGGAACCTGCATCAATTCACCAACTGACACTTCACGTAGCCAAGGTACAGAGAGGCACAAAGCAAAGCTTCAAGCCATGACTGGGCTGGGCTTAGTTCTTGCAGCTCTTTACATCTCCTCACGCAGGGAACTGCTGCGTGTGGTTTTGTCCCACCGTGACTTTTTGAAGCAGGATAAAAATTTAGCAAAATCAGAATGCAAAGCAGGATAAAGAGGCAAGGACTCCAGTATTTCCCCCAATGTACACATGCACAGAAAGGGGTCAGCGCTGACTTCTGACTCCCAAGCACACTTGCTCGCTTCCCTGGCTGCTACTCTGTTCAGTATTTGTCACAGCCAAGTGTGAAACTCGAGAGAAGCATGTGGTCAAGTGAGTCAGTACCCTGGGTTCTGCAAGTCCTTCTCCCCTGCTTATTATAGCTCATCCTTCTGCTACAGCCCTGCCCTGCTCCAGCAAAGCATTTCATATCCACTGTTCACGTGCTACAAAAGCAGTTCGTTCCCTTCACTCGCCCATGCTAGGTACCATCACGAAACTCATCTCCACCTCCCAGAGCAGAAATCCCTCCTCTGCAGGGGCTTCAAAATCAGATGTGCCCTTCATTTGCAATTATCATGAACACCCCCTACCCAAAAAACCCCAGGCAGGTAAGTTGCCTCCTGCATTCCCCCTAGAAGCCAAGACAGTAACTGCAAAACTTGCAGCTTGCATCAGTAAACGCAGCAACATAATAATTTTAATCTAATTTTCAATTTTGAGGACTCCATAAACCCCAAACCAACCAAAACTCAAACTTCTCCTGACAAGCAAATTGTTAAAAGGGCCAAAAATCATATTTTACCCTCTGCAAAAGAGAAACCCTGGAGATTCTTCAGCTGGTATGATTCAGGATAAAGGGCATTTTACAGCTGTGCAAGTGGGAATATTTTGGGAAAGAGAGACGTTTTTAATTCCCTCTAGATCACTTAATAAAATCGAAACATCATAGCTTAAAATAATCCTGACAAAGCAGGTCAGACCTTCCTATCCAACACCGTATAACCATGTACTGCATCGAAACTCCTCTCTACCCTTTTCACGGGTAAAATAGCAGGGATGGAGAAATAGAAACCATCCACACAGAAGAGCAGAAACCTCTTTACCCAGACCCATTTGTTTCACTCTGAAAGTATTGACAGATGAGTAATGAAAACGGCTGCAGACAGGGGCTCTTCTTCAAGGCAGCATCAGTTAATAAACCACAACCACAGCTGCAAAAATATTACGGAATTTAACTAAACGACTCCTTCAAGGGCACAGGATTGCAGGAGGAGCCAGGTTTTGTGCTTTGTTATCATCCCAAAGGTTAAGATCACGGTGTGCAGCATCGACACAAAGTGTTACTTTTCTGGGTGTAAGAGCTTTGAATACCACTTTCATTAAATGTATGCTACCCGGTACTATTAATTCTAGCATGATTGTTTCTCCAGGATAATAATACTTGAAACTTAGCACACTGTACTGCCAGAGCTTTCAGATGTGAAGTACCTCATCTGTGAAGTATTAAATGATACAACCAAATGAAAATAACAGTAATAACAAAGCCCACAGCCCATCAGCTCTCCCCACAGGACAAGCCGCGGCGCTGGTAACGTTGCTAAGATTGGTACTTTGCACAAGTTACCAGCTTGGGATGCCAGACTCAGACTAGGACCTCGATCAACAGCCACGTTAACAGCGCACACACGCTGGGAATGATTTCAGAATCACTTATGCTTTCACTCAATGGCGGAATTGTTTTGGATATTACCAGTGGAGCTCCAACAGACTGGATGGAACGGCTGCAACATTTGATGGTACATTTTCTACCAGCCCTGAGTACCTGCAGAACTTGAGAAGTATCAAAACAATGACATAAGCAGTCAACAACCTTCAACACTGTTTTTGTTACTACTAACGCTCTTACACACCTTGTTGCTACAGACTCTCAGGATTTATAGATAAACGCATCTGCCCAGCTGCCAGAAATAATCCCACAGATGTTTCCTCAGTTTTCCCTTCCCTAGCACGTTAACTTCAGCCAGAACAAGAAGCATGAAGCACACGTTCAGGTGGCAACCCTGAACACAGATAATTGCTGTCAGCTGCCAGGTAAGCATTTTTTCCCATGCGTACATAGCAAAAAGCCACAAGAAGCCCAACAGCTCCAGGCAATGACGCAGGTTACACCAATGTCTGGGCCGAATGATGGTTTTGATCCCTCGGACCTTGGCGCTCCCCAGGCTGCCAGCCAAATGGAAGCTCAGAGACGTTCTCCTGTGGAGCACTTGCGGTGTTATCTGATGTCTCCAGGGAGCCCTAAAGTATTACAGTGAAATGTACACCTCAGATTTGAGGTCTAATGAACAAGGCTGTAATTCAGGATAAAACCTAAGGCTAAGAGCTGCCAATGTATATTTAAAGAATTTATACAAGAGCTTTCAGCCAGCCAGGCAGGAGCAAAACCCTCTTTGTTTAAAGACTACCTGGAAATATACACAGACAGTAATAAGAACCAAATTTGTTCTTATTATGGTTTGCACAGACACTGGACAGCCAAACAGAGTCTGGGACAGCTACATTTTCCCCTTTGCCGTAATGAAGACACTGTTTGTGGTCTCCTCGTTCTACTCCGTCATCCATAGAAAACGTGCAGAAATTTAAATAAATTTCTAATACTGATTCCCTGCAAAGTTTGAAACAGGCCAATAGGTCCAAGAGTTCTCACGGAGGATGGATGAGTCATCATTATTTCCTTATGAAAAGATGCTACCGATTAAGAGAGGTACAGACAGAAGCAGCTTAACCCTGAGCAGATGCACCAAGTTACGCACCAAGACTCAGCAGCTCCTCTTTCAAGGGCTACTGCACACCCAAGTATCTCTGAATTGGCCACATTTGAGAGCGCCAGCTCATTGCAAACACTGGACTTTAAATACCATTCCTTGTATTCATGAGAATATTTTAACAGGGTGGGGTTACAACTTTCTGAAGGGTCTCCCCTGTAACTACACCAGACCAGACTGACAGAGCAGGAGACAGAAGAATCACCGCGATTTCCAGTGACCAAGAGCACACAGCTAGTCAGAGAGCAAACAGTAAAAGTGAGCTCAACACAGAGAAACTCCCCACCTCACTTTCTGACAGGTATCTTCTCCCAGCTATTGCTCACAAAGAGACAAGATTTTTATTTTAAATCGTGCGACTTTCAGACACTTGATGTTTCTGGGTACTGCCAACTCCTCCCATAGAGGAGCCTTGGAGAAGCAATTCCAAGCAGTGCAAGAGTAAACTCAACCCCTGCACTACTCTTGCCGTGCTCCATCAAAAAATTGGCATCAGACTTAATACATGATTTCCCGTGACCTTTGCAAGGACATTTATACAGACAAACCACCTCGTGCACAAAACAGTGCTCTACTTTTTCTGTAAGTCGCTGTAAATTCATAGATGAGCTCCAGCTAAGCCCATTGGCAGACCTGCCTAGTTTCTCAAACTCAGTATTCTTGTATATAATTAATTTTAAAGCTTCTTCTACTTAGAAAAGCAGGAAAAAAAAAAAATTAAGATGGAAAAAATGTATCCGAACCAGGATATTTAATGCCTTTGTATATGGAAGTTGCAGCACACATCCCTCCCAACAATGAAATGTAAGGTTGCATCGTTAAGCAAAAAGTGGACGGGAACCATCCACACTCGATCTCCCTGTATTCAAATTGACAAACTGAAGCTAATACAGTTAGAGCACAAAATGAAAGGATAACAGATCATCCAAGGAAAACGTGATTTTAAACAGGACTGTCCTGCTAGCTGAAGGCCACCGTTGGATGGATTCACTGAGCATTGCTCTCTAGAATTGGTTGGAATGTACTCTACAACCAGAAGTAAAATATTGATTTCCCTGGGCGCCTTTTATGACATGATGTTTTGCTCGTAAAGGCAACTTTCTAAATATGGAATTAATTCCTGAGGCTATTTTACCACCTCTTGGGCAGCGTGGGCAGGACAGACTGGTGGACTGAGAAGCACAATAAACCAGCAAAGCTAGAGGATAAAACACTGCACACTGCACATTTGGAACATACCCCTTTTGCTCCCACTTTAAAGATTATCTGCAAACTATATTTTAACAGACCTAGAACTACATAGTCTCTCGGTAAAATTCTACCTAGGTTTAACCAACCAACCAAGCTGCACCATCTGTTTGCTCCATCTTTACCAGCTATGGGTAACTATTCTTTGATTTTAACCTCTACTGCTTCTTTTTTTCCAGAAGCCAAAAAAAGAAAATTCTTGTCTACTTTCTTTCAAAACCCTGGATTTTTGTACGTGTCAGGGATGAAATTAAAGCTCTTGTTTAGAATATAAATGGGACTGGTTCAGTGAATATGTTAAGCATGCAACAAAGGGCATCCCCACATGAAGCCTTTGGAGAGAAAGAATGAGAGCACGAGAGTGCAAGCAAGGGGTAACCTTCCTCCCTCGGCAGAATAATGAATGAGATTTTCCTCAGAGGCACCGATGGCCACGCCAAGATGTTAACTTCCAGCACTAAAAGCAGGGGATTTTCACGCCACCAGAAAAACTCTACACAAAGCAGCAGCGACCCTCACCCAGGTAAAGCGTGACAATGCAAAGCAGGCATTTGCTTCATTCAAAGAGCCTCAGCCCCACAATTAAGAAATCTCTTCTTCGGATGCCACCCGTGCTCAGTAGACCCTTTCACTGGTATACAAGGGGAAGGAAAAAAAATGAAAGGAAGGTGAAACTGGAATGCTAGGCAAGGCTTGGAATCTCCATTGAGCTTTTGTCAATTCTGAGATCTTTCAGATTGCTTTCCCAAATACGATAAAGTAGAAAGCAAGTGTAGGAGAATCAACTATCCCAAACACCATGAATTCTGTATCTCCCACAGCACTGAGGGAACGCTCTGATGCAACCCATCTTATCCCTGTTTCTATTCACTTCTTCCTTGCTCTCAACATGGAAACATTATCTTAGAAACTCCAGAGAAGGGGAGTGATGGTAGCAACTAGAACAGCAAACAGATTTAACATCAAGAGACTGCTGCAAAGCTGAAGAGCTTTAACTGAAATAAGCAACGCAAATAAAAGTAGAGCGATAATCTGATCCATCAGCTTTCTGAGGTAGCTTCACAGAACATGTGGAGACATTATTTCTCTCTCACATAGATGGAACTGTTTGCTCTATCAGTATCAACGTCATGCACTGTAAGAAAAGATTGGAAATGTATTTTTAGGAGTGGATGGATGCTATGGGTCAGGTAATACAGCTCTAAGTTTGTCAGGCTGCAGTAACATGAACAGCAGAACTGCAGAACATTCCTTTGGCAGCACGTCCCAACCTGCAGGATTCCTGCAGCTTTTCTGAATTGCTGAAATTCATCTTCTGTCTCTTTGCCTTGGAAGCGAGTCCCATGAAAGCCGCCGGGAGCCTCCTCCTCACCCGCTTTCTCTGTTTGTCATCCACCTCTCTTTTCCTATCTGCTCTACTCGCACGCAACTTAGCCCATCACCTCTCCTCTTCTAACATCCGCGCGTTGGGCATCCTCTCGCTCCTCTTCTGGTCTCTCCAACTACTCCATCATTTGTGATGTCCCTTTTTCCTTCTCTCGACACCTTTTTACAGACCTTGGAATTCTGGGGCTGCAAATTCAAACTTGCAAAGGTGAATAAATCTAGTTTTCCTCCAACCAGCTATCCCTTTTCCTCTAATCTCTACTAAAGCACTGAGAATAACACACTCTTCGTCATTACCACCCTCTCATACTCTTATTTTCCCTAATATTTCTCCACATTGAAAGCCAAACTTTGGTTATTTAGACAAATAACAAAGCTAATATTCTTGCAATAGCTACTTGAGTTTAATACTCCTTCCATGACAATGGCAGTTGATAACGTTAATAAAGAAAAAAACCCAGATGTAACGCCAAAGCAGAATTTTCCAAATATTCTGGCACTTACGGCACAACAGATTTTCAATTGTTTTCCGAGAGAGAAGCCTATTCTGTCACAAATTTCAGAAGCTGAAGGATCCCTCTCCATGCAAAGGTTTTTTTCCCCAGATAATGTAAAGCCTCCATAGGAAGAATACAGGCTGGAGGGACTCATTTCACCACTAAGCAAGAGTACACAGAAGTCAATAGCTTTGCAAAAAAACCCCAAAACTCCAGATCTCTGGTTTCAGCAGAAAAATGTTGGGATGATTTTCCCTGGAAAATGGAACAAGTTAAATCCTCTATGTGTATCCAAACTCTGCAAAGTGATGGGTGTGGTGAGGAGGAGAGAGGGAGAGGGCTATCAAATCACCTTACCTATAGCCCTGAAACATAATTTGTTGGGTTTTACATATTGCATAGTTTCTGGAGTTTTATCTGGCACAAAGATTTGCTCCTTCCTATCTTACCTTTGCTGGGGCTCAAGGATCTTCCAAATTTGATGCTAATGAACAATTCCAGCTATCATCTCTCAGTAGCCCAACTAAGAACTACCTAAACATCTCCTGTAATACATATCACAACTGAGTGCTTGAATTAAATCTGATTAGCCGTCAAATGCCTCTGCCAAGGGAAGGTATAACATCTCTCGAGTTTCTTTAAAACAAAGTCTAGAAAGTTAACACTTCAGGTCCCTCCCCTTGCAGTTGAGATGCTGTAAGCTTCTGAATTTAATGCTCTCCTTTCAGAGGATTTGTAAGTCAACAGCAAAGCTCATTCTGCCAGTTCTACCCACAGGCTTTCCACCTTGGAATAAATAAGGTGTTAATGTATATCTTTTTACAAAGATCCACACCACATCAGAGTCTATCTGCACTTACAGAGTTGCTACAATAGCAGCTGAGGTATCAACTGCAATCCAAAACTGCCAAAAAGATGAACACAAGCCCAGGGAAGCCTTAAAAAGCAGTTACGGAGTGACTCCCTCTCCTCAAAACAAACATCCAGGTTTCTTCCACTCATCTTCCACAACACACCTCCACAAGCAAAGCCACACTGGCGGCCTGCAGGTCCCTCACAAATACGAAATGTTCCCTGCAAGTGAAGCAACAGATCTTCACGAGGGACGTTTGTGTTATGATCTTGACTGACAGTGAACTTCCACTCCACTTCGCTGCTTGCCAGGAGGTTAGCAAGAGCCAGCAAGAGCTACCACCACATAAAGATCACACCAAGAGATATATTTAGCCATTGCGGTTCAAGGAAAACGATTGCTTGTACTGAAAATAAATTTAGCAATTGTTTCCAGTTTCTGCTTTTTCACTGACTGAGGCACAACCCAGCTGCTTCACATTCCAGGAGGCTTCAGCTGTCTTTTTTCTCCACTCCTTGTCCACTTCTCCCTTCTTACAACTGCTATGACCATCTCAATCTTGCAGCAGTTATCCCGCAGGCTACATTCTTGAACGCTCCAGTCTCGACGCTATGCAGCAGAACACCTGTCCAGCCTAAAAGGACTTCAAAAAAACCCTCCACAGAACTCTGCTCTTCGTGCCATTTTGTAGGAAACACTAAATAAAGATCATCTTGTACCTGGATTTTGCCTCTACACAAAACCAGAATGAATTGTTGATGCTTTTTAAAGGAGTTCCAGTAAAACACAGGGGATGCCACTATCCGAGCAGCATGGAGTAAGAAACGCAGTAGGTGCTAAAAGCCTAAGCAAAGAAGATTTGGAATGGAATTGCCTTTAGGGTTGTGAAGTGAGTCTTTAGAAGAGTTTAATTTTCAGATTCTAGGACAAAACACCTCACAGAGAATTTTCACTTCGCTTGAAAATCGTCAGTGGAGCAGCACTTACACCAGTCAACTGCAAAACTTCTAAAGCCCTCATTTACACGTAAGAACGTGGTGTGGCGGTGAACGCACAACTGAACCGAGGAAGAATTCTGCCTAGTAACCCACCTAAGCATAAGTTAGGCAAAGGGAAACTGCAGAAGACAATGCACGTGTAAAAAAAACTGCAGGATGATTTCTATGGAACGATCCAAGAGACGATGACAGTTCAAAATATCCTCCCCAAAAATACGATCCCAGGGAAACTTTATGTTAATACAGAAACATTCCTAGATGCAGGATTCAGGACCGTGTCAACTGGCGCAGAGGACCCTGGACAAACATTACGTTCCTAAAGATGGGAATAATCCGGCCTCTGGATTTTTTTCTCCTATCTTGCCATTTTCCTTAAGAACCAAGTTCTCCTGTGATTACCTCTGGATGTTTATACCACCAATACTGAAGGATGAGACTTCAGAGGTGGATTTGCTTATCAGGCAAATGCTTACGAGTAAAAGGTGAAGCCAACAACATTTTCAGTCTGCTGGGAATAAATACACGCAGTTGAGTCCTGAGTAGAGCAGAGATAACTGACTGCACTCCAGGTAGCTGACGCTTGAAACAGTTATCTCAAACAACCTTTAGCAGGCAGCTATTGAAGAGCAAGTTTACATGGGATACGAAACCCCTGCGAGACATTACAAGATTAAGATTGAAAACAGCAAGGAGAACAAACCCTCAAAGTATGGCACCCACATGTTCTTTGGTTTTAATAAAGGGCGTTCTTGAATGGACCTGCTTCATGGAAGACCTGATGGTGTCTAACTGCTTCCTTATTCTCCCCGAATTGATGCAGAATAGTTCAACTCCCGGGAGCACGTAATTCATCAGGTAAATAAATACGGGAATTCGTGTATTGCCATGGTAACAGGAAACCCAAGCAGAATCTGTGACCTCCTCCACTCTTTCCTGGCAGCCCTATTTCGGATTTCAGATCAGGACTAACTAGGGTGAGAGCAAATATTTTCTGAAAGTGAAGACAAGAAGTCAACAGTTCTAGAGTAAAGGAAAACCAACGCTGGATGCCATCCCTTCCCATCAAGTCAATGAGGGTTTCTGCTTTGAAAGAGTATTTGGAAATCTCCTGGCTGGAGCCGAATAAAACAGGGGGTCTAATACTAGTGAACACAAAATACTGCGTCTTATTCTACGTTACCAGATGGCTCCCCTTCGACTCCAGAGCAGGGCTCTGAACTGCTCTGCAGTGACCCTTCTGTTGATTAAACAGCAGTACTGAGGCTCCAGCGGGAGCCTCGTCTGCTCTCCCGCGGTGGACAGGACAGTAGCTGTTATCTCTCATCACTTATTATTGTTTTTTATTAAGTGCCAACAAGGTGTTTCATTTAAGGACCCAGGGAGCAGATGTCTGTAAGGTCTCTGGGGATCTAACCCCACACGGTAACAGGGGTTTTTTTCCCCAGCAGCCTGACTAGACACACATGAGAGTCAAACCAAAGCCCAAGCCCAAGTTTGCCAAGATGGTTTGTTATCCGGCAATAGCCAATTTTATTTACAACATAATGGGGTTTGTATATATTTCCGTTCCCATGAGAAAGAAACAAATTCAAACGTACACAAACAGGCAGACCTTAGACCTCGCAGTATTTGTTCCGTGGCTCCGTATCCTTTGTTCTGCTACTGTATACATCTTGACAGATATTATCCCAGAATTACTGTGGTATTACAGGCTCTTGTTTATTCGGTGAGGCTGTTAACCAAACTGTTTGTGTCAATCAGAAGTTCAAACGCTCAGGAAGAGCGAGCAAGACTGAAACAGCTGGCTTCCAGCCCTCCTTCCCACCCCTGCCCCGCCAGGTTCTATCTGGACTGGATTCTTTATTCTTTTTTAAACACCCTTCTGGAAGAACTGAAAGTACAAGCAGTTGAAAGAGGGCAATTCCCCAGATTTACAGTTCCTCTTGTTGAGCAAATCATCACCGCGACACACCCCCGCCAGACAGAACGCGTCCGCACCAAGGCTTCACCCACGGCACCTTCAAAACCGTACGGTTACGGCACTGACCTGGGGACGGATCCTGCATGATGTCTTGAGTTCTTCAGCGGGAGTTCAGTGTGTTGCAAGGTCGGGGTCTCTAGGTCGCGCAGCGTTTGAGTTTTGTACGGTTTGTGGGGGGTTTTTTTGGCCTCCCTTCTCTACCGCTTAGGGAACCGCGCTGCGTTTTGTGTGTGTCTACAGAGTCATCGTCCCGCGTTTGAACTCTTCACGCTGCTTCGCTGCTGTGGAGTTATAGTTACTATTCTCACAGGGTTATTTACTGCACGCGAATAAACAAAACGTGATCACTTGTTGGTACATCTGCAATTCCGGTCTACAGCTCTATCAGCATCTACGAAAATCCCAAGCCAAATTCAGCTCTAGCGTAAATGAGTGGCAATTATTTAAAAGCCGGCCCTGGGTGTCTCTCTGCTGCTCACACCTTCCTCGCTCAGTTCCCCGCTTCCCGGACAAACAGTGGCAGCGATATCTCAGTAAGCGTTGAAAAGACATAGCCAGAATCCCAAAGCAAAGCGTGATATTGCGCTACTATGTAAGAGATCGTGCATCGGATTAACCTACGATGATATTTCTGGAGTAACATTTGTCCCGTGATGCGATGCGCGCTTGGTAGACGGCAACTTAAGAGCTAAGAGCTGGAAACGTGCCTACGTCCTGCACTTAGGAGCCGGCTGCCAGGCTGCTTACCCCTTGAGGCCATTCCAGAAGCCGTACCAAGGGAGAACAGATTCGGATCGAATCATCAAAACTCCTTGGAAATGGGAATCTCTCCCAAACTGGTGGCTGCAGTCCTGGAAAGCCTGAACGCCGTACTTCGCGCATCCCCACTCAGATTACTACCCCTACGTTCCCCAGTAGGAAACCGCCTCGCTATTCCTTACAATAATAAAAGCCCCCAAAACAACGCAAAACCAAAACAGCATTGATTTTTTCTCTGCTAATTAAATGCAACATAATTAAACTAAATAACTCCGCTGCTTGATTTGCAAAGCGCTAATTGAATCTTTAAGCATACTACTCCCGCTACACGGGGGGAAAAAAAACCCCAAAAAAACGGAGGCGTTCAACCATCTAAAGTGACAACTGAGAACCAGACACGGCTCCAGAAGCGCAGAGAGACAATACTGAGCCGTGCTTGAGCCTCTTCCATGGGAGAAGAGAAGGGATCTACCTCAGCAGCCTCCCTCACAGCTCTGCAGACTCCAGGCGAGCACCCCAGGCAGAGAGGGGAGAGCTCTGCAAAAGAGGGGAGAGCTTGAGAGGAGCAAAGGAGCGAGTTCCCCCCGCAGACTCATCTTTCCTGATCTTGCACAAAAAACGCCAGAAGAGAGGGGGGAAAAAAAAAACAAAACAAAACAAAAAAGTTGGGAGAAGTTGCGATTAAATCAATCATTGCGTTGTGTGTAGGCCCCGAAAGCTCCGCAGCTCGCCCAGGGGGTTTGCAAGGAAGGGGTAGAGGAAAGAAATAAATTACTAAGAAAATAAAATACAGAACATAAAGGAAGAGACGCCTGTGTTTGTGTGGAGAGAAGCGGGGGAGGGAAACAGGAGAAAGCGGCGGAGGAGAGAGAAGACACAAAGCCGGAGACCAGCAGCAGCCGGGCAGCAGCAGCAGCGCCGGGCAGAGCAGAGCATCCCCCGCTGCTCCCGGGGCTGGGCCTTGACAGGAGCTGCGGACCTGGGAGCACCGGGGAGAGGGGAGCAGAGGGGAGCAGAGGCAAAGCAGAGCGGGGGGGCCCTGCCCGGCTCCTCCAGCCCCGCCGGGCCGCGCCAGGCCCTCCCCGCGGCGCTCAGGGGAAGGCGGCGAAGCTCGGCCACCCCTCACCAGGCTGCCTGCCTGCCTCCCTCCCAGCCCCCTCACCCACCCACCCAGACACCCACCTGCTTTCTCGATCTTGCCGGACATGTCGGA
>WEIS01052346.1:0-14195 GCA_013389965.1 Todus mexicanus
TCTGTCCTGTGTACCTGGCAAAGTTGATGCATCCAGAGCTAATTTTTCTACAGGTTTCTGTCAATAGAAAATTGATGGTGTCGACTCAATGTTGACAGGAGGAGGCACATTGTAAGCACAGGAGTTAATTTGTGAAAAGCTGCAAAGGACAGAAGGGGTGGTTCCTGGACTTAGCTCAGAGTGGAGAATGAGAGGGGAAGAATGATAGTGGAGACTTACTCCTTTTTATAAAAAATTTAAAAGTAGGAGACCAGTTCTGATGGTGATGGTGACAGCTATTTTATTTTTAACAAATATTAAGAGTATTAATGCAAATCAGATGGGGAGATCAGATGGGGGAAACTGGACATTGATGAGAGAGTACAATGCAAAAGAATACTTTTACAGGCTCTGCAGATATAAGGAGGAATGAGAGGAAAGAGAAGGATTCATTGAGATGTAAAGGATCCATTGAAAGGCGAAGTGTAAGAATAGGAAGACAAATCAGCAAAGGAGAGTGGCTTTAAAATGTTCCTGACTTCTTGCATAAATAGATTTGTTGCCACAGAGGTGCAAGATTGATATTTGTGTCTACTTCAGAGCTGCCTTTAAACCATCTCTTGCAGGTATTTGGTCATATTTGTATTTTAGTACACTCATAATGGCGTGGCTGAGGTGGGAGAGGGTGGAATGGAGAGGCAGAAAAGCTTTGATTTAGTGGCAAAACACAAGTGTTTGTTTGCAAATAACTTTTGAGGCTGCCTAGTTACATCATGTTTTCTATAGCGTGAGCGTACTGCTTTCTCACTGAGCCGTGTTTGGGTTTGTCTCCACCAGGAAGTTCATGAAAAAGATTGGGCTGCAGTCTTAGTACTGCATAACACTTACACTGTATTTCTCTGTGAATTATTAGAGAATTTAATAAAGATGGCGATGAGTTAATGATTCTGCTGATATGTTTTATGGACAGACTTTATTAATGTCAGTTTCTGAGGGATTCTTGAATTTCTTTTATACTTTCTTCCATTTTTTGCATACCTCTGGCTTCAGAGTGTTGAAATCGTATCGGTATGTATAGTAAAGGATCGTGACTGTGATTGTTACCACTTCAGGCATCACATACTCCTTATTTCATTTCTGATCTTATTTGTAATCACTTGTGTTTCCTGCCCTTTTATCCAGTCAAGTTGTAATGGATGTAAACACCAGTCTATTATTAGGTGTTCGTAAAGTGTAGAGCCACGTGCTTGATCTTCATGTTGCAACCATAACTTAAAATCCATTTGCATGTGAAATATGGACCCGTCTCCATTTTTTCCTGTTGCTTGAAATTTCCCTTTAAGTAAACTTGAAGCTTAAATAACTTCTTTCCTTTTCTTTTTTAAAGTGAGGAAGGAAAATTGTCTACCTCGCAGGATCCTTCTTGTAAATATGTAGTAGAAGAGAATGCAGAGGTTGCAGAAGAGGCTCCTTCGGCTCTGCAGCCTGCTAACACCAGTCCAGAACAGAGGTAACTGCACTCAAGGATGCTTTCAAGCCTCTGAATATCAGTTTACGTAGTTTTCTAATAGGATTGATCTAAAGAGAGAAATAAATTCCTTTTAGCTAGCAGCTGTATGTTTTGCTCAGTCTGAACTTGCTCTAGATGCTTACATCTATTCTATAAACTTCTCACAAGTTCTATATTTCTGTTAATTGTAAGACTCATTTTGTTAAAAATGCATTTGCCTTGTACAATTTTCTTGCAGGGTGGTGTGAATACTCTCATTCTGTTTTATGTTACCAAAGGTAAATAGTGAATTGATGTACTTGTGAAGGTGATAGCTAAAAAAAATATATATTAGGGGGATAAGTTTGACTTTGTGCTGCAAATTTATTTAAGTTGTGTTGCATATTTTTTCATTGTGTTCTGTACTGCAGAACGTTTTGGGGGGAGTGCATTAGCGCAGCTGTACGAAAAGGAAATGGTGCCTTAAGTCTTGCTTGCTTGGTTGCCAATCAGTTATTGTTTGCACCCATGTCTTCATCAGGTATTAATTTGAATACTTGTAGATTTGGAGATTATTCACCGTGCATAAATTAGTTTCAAACAAATCTTGCCTGAAATACAGAGCAGCCTAAATTGCTCTGCATACTTATTGGAGGAAAGAAAGGACAACACTTTAGGTAGCTTGGCTACTAATGCAGTCTTAAAGAGCAGTAATTCAAGATACAATTCTGAGGGGCCACCACTAGAAAAAGCTGCTCTTGCATGAATTTGTTTCTCTTAAATTGTCAGCTAGTACTGCTTCCTCAAAAAGGAAAAAAAAAAGGCATTTGACAGTATTTCTCCTTGTTAATTTCCTGTTGGAAGTACATGTTTGGATGGGGGTTTTGCCTCCAAGTTACAATGATATGGAAAAATACCCAATCAACACTAAGTCTTTTGGCATTAATCACAGAATGTCAGAAATGCTTAAAGCAGATGTGTCATCTGAGCTAGTTTCTAGACTTTAGTCAGAGCAGGATCCATCTTTATTGTAAAAGCCTAAAACAATTAAGAGCTTAAAGCAGGTGAGAGGATTTCCACCCTCAAAGGCAGTGTTCAGTGAAGACCTTGCTCTGGAACTCAGGTATTCAGAAGTACTTTAATACCGTTTACTGGTTTCCCAGCAGAACTAAGGGCTCGTTGAGCATCAGGTACAATCCCACAGGCTTGAGTCCTGGTGTTAGGCAAAGGATGGTGCACTGCCATTGCCTGGTTTAGATGCAGTTCAAGGGTGCCCAGAGGAACTGTGCTGTCTCCAAGAAAAACCTTGTAAAAGGAAAAGCTAAATGTCTATTTATTAAACCTTGACTAATCTGTAGGGTCTGCTCCTCTTCCTGCAGGGCAGGGCTGGAAGGGTCAGAGCTGTGCATGCTGCCTTCTTGTTGAGATGAGGATGTTCTGAATGGGGAGAGGATTTTGCTTAATTAAAAACAGTTCCAGGAGTCTCTTGCCTGGCAATGTAAACAGGGGTATGATTCTGAAAATCAGAATTCAGAATATACATATATATATACACGCGTATGTATTTTCTGAATCTGTATTTAGCTAGTTGTTTTAATAGTTTAAAAGCTGTTGTTCCTTGATGTCAATGGATTTTAAACTATTAACAGAGAAACATGGTACTTCTCACACATCCTGTGAAAGAAGTGGCAATTATTAAGACTTTGTGTACACTGTATTATATATCCAGCTTTCTAGCAAAGACCACATCGAATTACTTCTGAAAGCAAGGATTTAGAGTATAGCTCTACATACAGCACAGAGCTCTGCAAGATGCTGTTGCCTTTTCCTCTAAGCCAGAACTTTCTACTCTGCATAAATCCCATAAATTCAATCAAGAAGTTGATTCTAATCAGAAATAAATGCAACCATATATACTTAAAGTGGGAAACCCAAGAATTCTTTCACAGCCGCTTCTTTATCTGGAGGTGTTGTTTTTATCAAGACATTATTTTCAAGGCTGATAAGCATTAAATTGTAGGGAGGAAGGTTTTTCAGTGCTAGGCGACTGCCTTTTGAGTCGGGATGCTTGGCTGAACCAACAGAGGGCCCTCAGAGCCAGCAGTTCAGGGGAGCACTTTGCGCTGCAGGAAAGCTCAAGGAGCTCCTGTCGCAGAATCGAGCTGGCTTCAGCAAAGCTCAGTGCTTTCTCTAAAGGTGGCTGTCACAGCAGATCCTCATAGAAGTGCAGCATAAATATCAAGATAAACCTAATTGTGCTTTTGGGGCTCCATGCATGTGTGACTAGTGGGAGGAGTCCCCGAGGTAGGTCTTTGGCTGGTGGCCAGCTGTAGTAATCTCTGCTAGGAGCCCTGGACTTTCTTCCAGTGAAAAAGTGACTTATGGCTCTGCGGACTGTCAGGCTTCCAGTCCATGCAGCCCTTATTTCTTACCTTCCAGGTTTCTCTAAGAAGTGTTTACTTTTGTCTAGTGCTGTCTGTCTTTTGTCTAATGTGTACATATTTTTTTTAAAAAGTGTTTTTAGAGCTTAGCAGCCAAAGACTTAGCTAGGGGACTCCTGCTGGTCATGTGCATGTAGAGCACGGACCCAAGAGTGGCTTCTCTGTGATGTACACCATCAGAGAACAGGAGTTACAGGTAACTTTTCTCATGTGTAGTTCCAAGTGGTATTTATATTTTTTAAGGGAATCTTCAAATGTATTCAATAGTCTTGCACTGAATGGAAGCTCAGATTTTTTTTGCCTTCGTTGCTCTAAGTGTTGTCACGTGCTACTGATTTATTTTTCTTAGTCCAGAGCAATTGAGCCTGTGTTTACACTAAACTTCTTACCTAGAAATGTATATGTTACTGTGCTCACTTTTCCAGGTTTGTGCCTTATTTTCCTCTGTACTTCCTGAACTTTTCAAGCTAATGGACTGACATTCAAAGTATTTGTGAAATGGCAGTTTGTAGCTTAGATCAGTAACTCTAGCAGTTATTTTTAACACCCTGTTGTTTCTCCTGTTGTGTCTTAGCTGCTTACTTTCAAATGCAGCCTTAAATGCTCCTGGTATCACATTTCATCTCACAGAATAAGATTTGGTGGAGTATCAGAAATGTGCTTTTTATTAGCGATTCTCTTGGGGAGATACCACATCTCCAGAGATCACTTAGTAGCTCAGTTAATGAAGATCAAACACTCTTCGATGGTGTGCTCAGTTAATTAAAGTGCTATAATTAGGCAATAAGGACTCCAGAAACTAAATGAGTTGAACATGTTATTAGCTTGTGTTTCCTCTCTCCGACTCATGCTACACGTGATCTGGGGTTGTTGGGTTTAGGGTTGTTGGGGCGGTGGGTTTGTGGATTGTTTGGGGGGGGTTTTTTGCACCTGTCGTTTGTTTTGAACCTTTTTTGTTTCTTGTATATTTACATCTTCTGGTGGTGTTTTTTTGGCTTCCTAGGACTGATCAACACACCCATTTAGGAGAGGCATCTGTTAATGGCCCTGTATGATATGTGATGTCTACTACCTTGGCTGAAGAAAATGAACTGATATCCAGGTGTTTGAGGTTTTCTTGAGGATTTCATCTAGACCCTGTTGAAGCCAGTCACTGCTGCACTAATTTCGCAAGGGATCAGGACCAGCAACATTTATATTCTAGATTTTAAGACATTGTACAGAAATTCATAAGTGTAAAAATATTGCACATTGAGAAATACCAATAATTTTTGCGTATGTTTATATTGTATTGTTCTAAATAATGGGTGGCCTGTGAAATAAGATCCTGCTGCCCGTGTAATGATGACAGTAGTGTTACTATAGTTAAAATGGCTGTAAGAATAGTTTTATAAAAAAGTGAATACACAAATCTAATGTATTTGAGACATAACTATTTGACGATTAGTGTGACCAAAGTATTTAGCAGTTTTCATACATTTTTCACCTTGTAAAAAGAAAATAAAAAATGAATTCATGTTTCTTCTGAAACTGAAATGCCCTATAAATGTTATTTTGGTTGTTTTAGCTTACAAAAGTGATTTAAATAAGAATTTTTTGGTGTTCAACATTTTACAACAGGTTTTTTAATTGGTAATTGTTTTCTGTATTGTTTAAAACAGATCAAAAATGTAAGTCTATTGGTAGAGATTTTAAGTATTTATTGCTACAACTTAGTTGACAAATTGATGTTACTGTAAAGCCATATGTTCTGTTAAGTCTTGTTTGCTTGAAACAATACTTTCCAGGTGAAACACTAGGATATTTGAAGTGCACATGGCTTGTTGTGTTTAAGTGATTCACCTGCCTTTTAACCCATTCACAGAGATTTAGTTTAATACCAAGCATTATCCAATGGAACATTTCAGAACAATCTGCGTATTTAAAACGCTATAATCCTTTTTGACAAGTCAAGTAAATGAAATGCCCGTGCTGCTAATGTAATTACAGTACCTGCATTTTAAAAGTATATAGTGTTTTTAATACAAATTTTGGCAGCAGAGCATGTTAATTGTTACTTTCACTGTACTGATCTGTGTGAGGCTTTCATTTGTATGTTCTAAACCAGCTTTTTCACAGCTGGTTTGTGTATATATATATAGTGATTATGGAAACTAATTCTGTGTAATTTATAATTTTCTATGTCAGTGTAAAATTCCAACAGCCTTCTCAAACGAACAGAAGCAATATACTGTATATTGCCACATTGTCTGGTGAAAGGGTTAAAGTACTTCACCTCCTGCACTTTTAGATGCAAATCCATTTTTGTTTCTATAATAGTTATATCCATTTATTTTTTACATCATTTGTTTTCCTGACCAGTATTTAAAGCCAAAAGGATACTCTAAACAACAGCCAATGATTTATTTTAGAAGGCATCCCCAGCAACGTGCCTAAACATTACATTGCATACAGAAATAAAAAAAATAATCCAACAAATCACATGCACGATGGCATTGCCCTTATTGCTTCCTCTCTTGCATTTTTTGCAGTAAATTTGTGACACATCATTGCAAATTGTTACGAACTGATCAGTTGTATGAAAATTGAAGGGAAGAATCGTGGTATTGTAGGTGGAATTGGTAACTGATTGCAGTATTAGTTGTACTTTATAAATGATGGAATCCAGTCAGAGTCTAAGTTGTTTCTTCTTCAGCTTAGAATTATTTCCAGATCAGCTTGGCCAAAACCATTCTGCGTGTTAGCTTTAAATTTGGCAACTGTGCTGTTATCACCGTCTGATCTGTTCCTGAACAAGCAGCTTTGGAAACAAACCCACTCGTTTCCACAGGTGAATTGCAATCCAAGCACAAGTTCCAAATGCAGGAGAGCTGTGTGGTGGCTTACGGAACTTTGATGCTTGTAAGGAATAAAACTTCTGTCCTTTTGAGTGGTGCTGGTTGTCCCTTGCTAGCAAATTGAATTAACCAGCTCTGTAGCCATGAAAAATGAAGGATATACTGGCAGCAAAGAAGTTGAAACTGCATTCTGGCCATGCTGCCTGCAGCTTGACAAAGTCTGCCGGTGTGCTGCCCTTCCTTCTGTTAACAATCTGTCCTATCAGTCCATTATCCGTTCATTGAGAGATCAGAATTGAAGAGTGCTTTGTGCCACTTCCCTCTGTTCGTGATGGTAATACCGTCTGAGTGGAGGTGTGAGATATGAGTGGGATTCGCCCTTCAGGGTGTTGCCTTCTCATTAAAGGGTGTAGTAGAGGTGAAATAGGTAGCCTGGCTTAGCTAATCCTGGTCCCAGTGGTCTGAGGGTTCTTCCTTACTGTGGCATTTGTTAATTTGAGCAGCTTGTATGGGAGGAGAGTTAAACCTGGGATTTAACCTCGATTTGATGTAGTGTGTGAGCTTGTTCCGAGGTGCTGTAGGATGTTTTGCCTACTAACTGTATTACTTGTACAAGGAATCCTGAACTCAAAGGGTAAGTTTTGGAGGTGTGGGGGTTTTGTGAGGTGTGTGGAGGTGTATGTACGTGCACACAGAGCTTTTGCCATTTTTACCACCGCTTTATGCTGCTCACATAGGTTTACAAAGGTTTGAATGCACTTGGGGAGTTCTTCCGAGAGTTCTTCTGAATGGCTGTGTTACCCAACCCAACAGATTTGGTTTGCATGCGATGAAATTTGAGTCTTCTTTATTAAAAGATATTTTAATGCATTTGTGAAGTCATCTAAAGTCTAAAACCGCTGTACAGATTTGATGTCCTACAGTGTTATTTAGCAGCAATTAGGATGAAATAAGCTTGTTTCTGATGGCTTGTACTGATTATATGCGTCGCTACATTTCGCAGCGCTCCTCGAAATGGCTGGAGGCTCAATCACTTAAAACTGAGGAATTGTGATGTCAGTTGATGTCAAACGGCAATGGACCTAACCCCCAGGACTTCCCTGGTAAAGGATTTTTACTCAAGCAAGAATGTGTTGCAGAAGTGGCTAGACCAGCAATACATGCGATAGCTCATTGCCTCATCAATCGTGTCTCTCTTACCTGGCAAAGAGGATGAATCACGCCTTCTTAACCTGCTAAACTTATTTTTAATTGTAAGCCTTGTGCTAGATCTTACAGCAGGATTACTGCATTTAAGTAACAGTGTAAGCTGTTATTGTGACTAACATATGATGTTATTATGAATTAAGCAAGCATTCCCCCTGCTCGGTGAGCTGACAGGCAGTCACTGAGGAGACAGCAGGATAGTTGGAGCAGTCTCATTGTATCCTTGTAAATGCACCCCAGCAGGACCACGCTCTTCAGCAAAACCCACCTTTGTGTTCCTGTTAAGCCTTTTATCTACCTCTTGAGAGCAGTGTTGTCACCTGCACACTCCTGTGGAAACTTACTGCGATACTCAGTGCGAGATCCACTGAGGAGTTACAGAAGACTGTTGAGGAAGGTGAATCAGGTTGTTACTGGTTTTCATTATAAACTTATCTTCCTGTTTACATTTGCTTTAATGACCTTGAGAGATTGTTCTGTTTTCTGACATATGTCTTACACAGTTACATCAGGAAGTATTTATTGTATATAACTGATGGCTCTATTGATATACTTCAACAATCACTTCTGACTGTCTCAGAATAAATAGTGCTTTCTTCAGTGTAGTGCAAGTGCTTCAAGTTCCTTTGTAAAAGTGTCTCTATTGTTTCCCAAACCAGGATGGAAAATGGGAGTTCATGCAGCAGCAACAAGCCCATTTTGTTGGGGGTTTTTAACTTCTGTCTTTTGCTTTCTACATCTTACTTCCTAACAGGTAAGGATTTGGCATAATTCTCTTCTACTATTGTTTGAATATCTAAGGTTATAGCATAGAGGAAGACCAAAAAGTATTCTCAGCATAAAAATAGAGATCTTCCTGCTGGCTTTAGCTGGCACAGTTCATCAGATCTTTTGGATTTGCCCAGACCTGGCTTGGCTTTCTAGTTCAGCTTACTCCAAGCCTGTGACTTGCCCTGTGCTTAGTCTTGTTTAATGACTTGTGTGCAGTTGCGCTTCTCTAAATGACATTGCAGGAAGTCACTGTGTTTCTTACTCTCCTGCCACAAGCTGTAGCAGAAATGGGAACTGGACTTGACATTGTTTTGCAAGTAGTACCCTCAGAATTTCTCATACATGAGTCAGCTTAATTTGATGCATCTTTTTCCATTGGAGAGGGGAACTTTTTCTGTGTTTTTATCTTCTCTAAGTACCTTGCAAAACGAGGTAGGATTTTCCCCATAGCTGCTCTTTCTCGCCATAGCTTAAGTGCTGTAGTTCTGGTTCTAGCACCTCCTTCAGAAGATGCGTTCTCCCTTCTTATTCTGGATCTCTTCTGAGTGGTGTGGGTGCTTACCTGTGATCCGTGTTCTCTGCATCTCAGAACATGGATTCTGAAGACTAATTTAGGTTGTGACTTTGTTGGCATACAGTCACCTGGAGTAAGAGAACAAAGTCTTACCTAGCTGTGGTTGAGTAAACTTAGTCAGGTCTCATGAGATTCAACTTACCCATTTGCTCAGGTTAAGTTTATCTGGTGGTCTCACTACTTTAGTCCATGGACAATAGGTAGATTTGTGGTTTATTCCCAAGGGCGTAACAGGTACTTCATTTTTTCAGATGGAGCCTGATCCTGTTAGTTACAGATCTGTTGGGACTACTATGTGATACTCTTCCTGTCTTTCTTAACTGGGGAGGACGAGTGTCATCTTTCCTTCCTCTCTTATCTACATCAGTTGCCTGTCAAAAGGTTGTCACAGTTTAATATTGTGTAATAGATTAACCTGGTTCTTTTGCCAGGACTCTGAAACCTGACTGCTCACATTGCAAACAAAACACATTTTTCCTTACACCAAACGGAATTAAGTGTTTGGAAAATCCCTCTTTCCCATTTCTTCAGATGTAAGGTACGAAGCATTGACTGTCTCCTGCTGGTTCTTGTATCAGACAGTGGTACAAGATCACTGAGATAAGCCTGATGACTCTGCTAATCAAGTGACTTTTCTTCTGTTGTAGTTCTCCAGAGCGCCTTTCCTGCTCTGTCTTTATAGATAGAAACACTGGTGGTTAGTCCTGTGTTTGTTGAAAAGGGTTATTCTCTTGTAGTCGCTGCTAAACCATCGTTCTGAGTTGTGCTGTCACATGAGATGGGTTCCACTTTGGAGCGAGCCATAGCGAACTCTGCGTATTGATCAACCAGCATTCAAGTGAGAGGAGGTAGGAACTAGGAATTGAGATATTCACGGGGGCACAAGATCCTGTTCAGTCAGGGGAGCACAGGATCCTATTCTTTCCCTGCAGTCCCTTCAGAATTGAGCAGCCTGAAAAGCTAAACGGGCTGAGGAAGCGAGCAACTCTTGTGTTAACACTGGCCCTGGGCATGTCCAGTTTGAAGTTCTCTGAAGAAAAGTCACTGTCCTCAGGAAGTGGTGGGTGACTTCCTGATAACTAAATTGTTTCAAGTGTGTTATTTTTGTGCTTCATATGTAATTCATATTAATTGCTGTGTCCAAGCACTTAAAAATCACCTTAAATAAGTTGTGTAAATAACTAGAGGGAGATGCACCCTCGTGTGCACCCGCATTGGTGGGTAGGATACATTCTCTTTCCACACCTGGCTGCAGTTGGCACCGTGTGTTTTCTAACACACTGAACTAGGAAGAAGGAAAAGGTATTTGTGTGTGGTCCAGCCCATTCTGAAGCACTTGAATAAATACAGAATGTAAAGTGTTACCAGGACCATCCTCGGGAATGCACTGATGGGTTGACTGTGACATTGAACTGGGTGCTGCACCGAGGTAAAGCATCACAACACCCTGTGTGAGAAAGGCAGGGTCTCTCTGATGTGCTGGAACAAGCCCCAGCTCCTCTGAGGAGTGGTCTGATGCATCCTGAGCGCAGTCCAATGGAAGCAAACTCACCTGGGTGGTTACCTGCTGCCCAGCAGGAGCTTCGTGGCCTCTTCTGGAGGAACATACTGCCCTTGGCTTCCTGTGAAGTCCAGAGAGTGGTAGCTACAGATAGTGCTGTGCAGGGCCTGCCCTCAGCCATCCTGTGGTCTGAAAGAAGTGACTCAGTTGTGGTTTATATTGGAAGGTGACATTCCTGAGCTGCAATCGATAGATTCAGGGCGTTCCTCTAAAGGAACCTGCCACTCCAGTGGTGATCAGATGACAGGCTCCTGTAGCCGTATAGTTCCATTAACTAAAATTGAATGATACATGTAGTCCTTTATCAAAAATGGGTTGGGTTTTCTTTCCTTAAAGATGAATGCATAGTACTCTTTGGAATAGGCAGGTAAAAGCTTGGGGCCTTTTTTTGAGTTTTCACAGAAGTGGATTACTGATTTTATGTGCCCCAGAAAACAAGATGAGCATCTCTTAGAAACCCAAGTATTGCTGCCATTACAAAGGAGTTGGGTACTTGTTAATTTATTCAAGCTGTGGAAAATTAAAAATGTCCAGACTCTATTTGGATCATTTTGTCTTCTCAGAAATGGGAAGATTTTGCCAACGAAGTGATCTAGAAGTTACCTGAAATCTAGAAGCATGGGTAAAAGTGAACCAAAATGACAACTCTCCTCTGAGCTCACAAGTTGCTCAGATTGTTTGAGCAAGGTCTTGTGAAGTTTGTGTTGTCAGCTGATAAAAGGGAAGTGAATACCTGCTGTTCTAGGTGTGCTTTCAGGTTTGTATCGCTGGTTTCTACTGGATCTCAAAAAGAAAAGGAAAAAACCCCACAAAACTGAGCTAAAAACCAACAAAAAACCTCAAACAGAACCATCTGTGGTGTGTGTGGGCAAAGCCAATCCACAAAACTGAATCTGCTTAAGAACATGATGCTTTGATAGGGGTAAGGATCAGGCTCTTTTTATCTTTACAGTTATTTTGTGAAACTTAAGATTCTTCTGCAAAAGAGTGAGGGTAGTGACAATGTCACATTAACCACGGAGGTGGGTCATAGTGATGCATATAATTCATATGAGTAATATCATGGCAAATTCCATAATTGTGAAGGTTTTCATGAGTGAACCTGGAACTTAGTCTTAGAAAAGGAAGAATGATGAACAGAAGTCATGACCTGATCATAGTCAGAAATTGGATTGTAAAAAACCAAATTGCAAGCGACTAGGTAATGTTTGAGTAATGGACATACACCTGAAATCTGAAGCGGAAGAAGCCCGTTAAATTGCTGTCGAATGAAAAGGGATCACCCCGAGCTGCTCAGAGAGCAGATAGTCCCTTTGCTTTTATCCGTGCATTGAGATCGGTTGATTTGCCTTTGCTGATCCTGAGATGATAGGATAGCTCTGCATTTTTACCTCAGTCAGTGAAGCTATGAGGCATAAGGCCACACATCAGCTGGGCATAAATCCGTGATTCCCAGCAGCTGGATAAAAGCAAACTAGGAAGTGTAGCAAACAGAGCAACACAGGGAATTTTTAATCCATCTAGGAGGGGCAAAAAGTCTTGACTGGGGATCTTGAGAACACCTTTGTGTTTTTAGAAAACTCATCCCTTTGGGCAGAGACCATCGAAAGCCATGTGAATTAGAGAGGTGCGGCAAATGGAACTTAGGTAAATCACTTGCCGAAATTAGTGGTTGGAAAACTGAAAGGAGAAGGAAGTCTTCAAATATGAAAAAAGACTACAGCCAAAAAATATAGTAGGAAAATTTGATATCTAAAGCAGCATTTTCAGCCACCTGAATCTTGATGAATTAACGTCTGCCCTTTTGGATTTACACAGCACATAATTATTGTTTTACTTCCAGCAAAGGGTTTGTCTATCATAAATAGTGCAAAAGCCTGGAAAGTTTGTTTTCCTGCTAAAAATCCCTTGCAGATTTCCAAAACAATTACAAACGGGGTCTTTTGACTCATCTGTTTCACTGTGAAATAGCAGTTTGTGGTCTAAACTGATGAGATGAATGTTCTGTTGCGAATAATCCCCATCCTGGAGAAGGGGCTATCAGACTATGTGCAAAAGAAGGAAAACGCAGATTGGTTAACCCAGCTGAACTCAAACACTTCTTTCAGCATGGAAATGCTTCGTATTTTGTTCTCTGCTGCGCAGCCCTTTGGTTGAAAAAGAAACCCAACTTTTCTATCATCTGTTGTGGGCGAAGAATCTTTGATACGATAATATAGGAAAGAACACCAATGCAGACAACAGACAAGTGATTTAAAACAGATGTGAAATTCCCTCTATGTAGGAAATTATAGGCACTGGTGATGACATTAGATGCATATGACTAATCAGAGTTAATGCTTGCTGTTGCCAATTAGCTTTATTAGCACAAGCAATTTGAGCACAGGACGACATGACTTTAATTACTGTAAGCAGCTTGTTCATTTATTGAGTAGTACGCATCTAGAAAAGGGTTATTCTATCTGCAAATTAATCGTAACCCTCTTTATCATGAGAAATTCAGGAGCACTGAGGAAAAAAGACTTTGCCGTGCAGACAGGAGGAAAAAAAAAAGGGTGATGAAAGTCTGGCAGCAATTTGAGTATTTTACTACTATTTTATTTTTTGATAAAAAGACAAAAGGCATTGTATGATTTCTGTCTGAAAGCTGTGCATGAGTGAGACAAAATTACTACCATTAGAGTTAAGGCAAGACATTATGACCATTAGGTGGTAGCAATGCAAAAAAAATCTTGTGAAGGTCTACAGCAAAAATAGGTGGGGAAAAAAAAAGCAAGTCACGCTTGAACAACACAGAAACGCAGAACTTATTTGCTCCTTTTTTATCGTGTGAAGAGATGTTTGTTGATCTGGGGCACGGGTATCATTTTTTCATACAAATCTGCACATGAGGATGCAGTCTTTGAAGGGTGCAATATGCACAATTTCGTTAGCAAAATGCGAAGAAAAGAGTCACTGCTCAAGTCTGATTACTCAGGAATGCTACAGCAAAGGAAAGGGAGCTGGTTTCCTTTGCACTGCCACACTGGCTCACAAAGCTGTTGCTGCAGAAGTATCCAAATCATGTCAGTGTTTTGGAAATGAATTCAAAATAAGATTGTTTTGTTTTGTTTTGGCAGGTTTCTCCTAAGTCTTTATTGTATACCAGAAATTGATGGTTATTGATTCAAAAGCTAATCGATTGAAAAGACGAAACTTACCTTTCCTGTATTTTAAGTCTGTAGATAATTTGAGCTTGGATCAACAAGCCTGTTCTCCATGTTTAACAACTATTTACAGCTTTTCTTTTAAGCCACTTGTTGCAAGATACCTGCTGTTCAGAAGTTAATTTTAAGGG
>WEIS01052346.1:14690-33391 GCA_013389965.1 Todus mexicanus
TCCCTTCGTGTTTCCGTGTTGAGGATTACGCTCTGGAGCTCTCTAGCGCTGCCTGAAGATGGGCCCAAAGGCAGACCTGTGTATGTGTGTATTTAAAAAGAAAACAATATTTAGCAATTTGTGTCTGGCTTGTCAGGTGCTGCCTGGTTGTTCGGGGTGGGGGGGATGTTAGTTTTGTTCTGGGGTGAGATTTTTTTTGTTTGTCTGTTTGTTGAAGTTAGGATTTGAAAGTTTCTTTCCTGCGGGGGTATGCAGCGCGCAGGGTTGCCTGGCAGGTTGCGGTGCTTGCCAAAGGCTGGGATCGCAGCAGCATCCCGTGAGAACAGCACTGAAAGAGTTGGGAAACAAGGATGAGGTTGAAGAGAAAGCTCTCTATCGTCCTGGCTGCAGAAAGTAATTTTTTTAATTCATGAATTCTTTGAATGAACAGGTACTTAGAAAAAAATGAAGATAATACAGTGTTTTAAACATAACATCACGTTTGCATCCCAAAGGATACAAACATTTCAAGGCCTATTGAACAGTGGCCCCCCCTTTATTAGCCAACATTGACGGGCAGTACATTTTCCTTTATTGGTGGTTTGGGGTTTTTCAGAGGCATTGACACTGAGCAGTTCTGATCTTGCTCTGGGCTCCCCATACTTCAGCTGGGCCATGGGAATTATTGGGGGGAAAGAAGAGGCACTTTGTCTATGTTCTTTGAAAGCAAAACCTGAAGAAGAATGAAGCAGCACTTCAGGCTCAGTGACATCTAAGCCATTTTAGGGGGGAAGGGCAGCCCTTGCCTGCAGAGCAGAGAAATGTGGAACAGCACCTTCCTTTCCACAGGTGTTCTCCCCTGGCTGTGGGCATCCCAAACTGAAGACACACAGCTTGGCACAACAGCTCCGAGAGGATAAACTGGTGAACTCCTGTTCTCCTGACACACCGCTAGCCAAAGCAATCTCACTTACATAAGGAGTTACAGCGTATTTAATGTCTCCTGACGATGCAATGCTCCATGTGAGGAACCCAGTGAACCCGTGATGCCAGCTCCGCATCCCTGCAGCATTGCCCACCCTTCCCCCATAGACTCAGCAATATTATTTTGATCAGATGCGGGGAGGCAAGAAAGGAAGGGGCAATAATTCTCTGGAGGTGTTTAGCCTGGAGAAAAGGGAACTCCAGGGAGACCTTATCGCTCTGTAGAACTACCTGAAAGGAGGTCGGAGCCAGGTGGAGTCAGTCTCTTGTCCTGGGTAACAAGTGATAAGAGGAAACAGCTTCAAGTTGCACCAGGAGAGGTTTGGGTTGGACATTGGGAAAAACTTCTTCCCCACAAGGGATCCCCAGGGCAGGGGTGAAGTCCCCGTGATCCCTGGAGGGGTTTCCAAGCCGTGGAGGTGTGGTGCTGAGGCACAGAACTATCTGAGCCCAAGCTACTGTAATTTCACCCTTAAGCCAGGTAATGGAAATACACTTTTTTTAATAAACTGTTTCAAGAACTACATATTTAGCATGTACTGAAGGGCAATGGACACAGCCTGTTCACCAGCTTTACAGAGCCCAAAGAGAGGCAGCCGGGCCCTTTGGTCTCTAAGCAGTCACCACCCCCAGAGACAGGGGAATCATTGCCTGGTTCTGCAGCCCCAGCCCTGCCAAAAGAGGTTGGCAGGAACTGGCAGTGCAAGGCTGTGGCAGAACTGAGCTTGCCAAGCACTGCAGGAGTGTATGGGGTGGGGGTGGCCCTGAAAATCAGACGTGCGTCACACAGGGTCTCCAACTGGAGGAAGGAGTCTCGCCAGACTTCTGAAAAATGCCAGGGGTGAGAGCAAACACCACCAAGCCGTCAGGAGAAAGGAAATGATCGTGGCTGATCCTTCACTGGGCAACCACTCATCGTGAGACGCAAAAAGCAACTCAGGATCAAAGCCCCAGACCTTTTCTCTAATTGCATAAGCCGTCCGACAGGCACGCCATGGAGTGCAGGGTACTGGGGACGGAATAATTGCATTTCCTGATGTCTGCGTGAGCAGATCTGGGAATAGGCACAGCAGTGCTGGGGACTGGAGATAACAAAGCTCAGCTTTAGACCTGCCATCTCTTGCTTTTTGTGTACCTGAATGGCAGACATACATTGTGGAACAGTACCAAGAGTGCTGATTTTTCTCTGTGTTGAGGCCTACTGATGGAAAATGGAGATCAAGGTCTTGTCACAAGCCATCACCTTGGCCAGCAGCATCTGTTCCAGGCTCATGTGGGTGGGAAACATTGCCGCTCACGCCTCAGAGCAGCAAGGAAGGCCAGCCCATTCGGGGTTACAAGTTGCAGGAAGTCACTCAGGTAAGAATGGAGGAGGGTTCAGTACTGGTGCCAAGGACTGTTGACTTGTACATCCCAAGGTATTTATCAAAAAGGTGTTTCTGGATGCATACTAAAGAGGTTTTAATTGCCTGGAATTCACAGCACCTGAAGGGAGGCTGGGAAGGAGCAGCTGGAAAGCTGCTCAGCAGAGAGGGACCCGGGCACTGCTGGTTGGCAGCTGGCTGAAGATGAGCCACACGCCAAGAAGGCCGCCGGCATCTTGGCCTGTATCAGGAATGGTGTGGCCAGCAGGAGCAACATGTCTTATGAGGAGAGGCCAGGGGAGCTGGGCCTGTTCGGCCTGAAGGAGGCTGAGAGGTGACCTTATTGCTCTCTGCAGCTCCCTGAAAGGAGGCTGCAGGGGGGGGGGCGGGGACTGCCTCTTCTCCCTAGTAATTAATGACAGGACAAGAGGAAACAGGCACAAGTTGTGCCAGGGGAAGCTCAGATTGGATATTAGGAAACATTTCTTCACTGAAAGAGCAGTTAAACATTGGAACGGGCTGCACAGGGAGGCGGTGGAGTTGCCGTCCCTGGAGGTGTTCAAAAACCGAGTAGATGTGGCACTCAAAGCATGGTCCAGTGGCCACGGAGATGTTGGGTAGAAGGTTGGACTTGAGGATCTTGGAGATCCTTTCCAACCTTAATGATTCTGTGAGTACACAGGGGATTTCTGTGTGGTGCTCAAAGGTCACTCTGAATATTTAGCGTTTATCCCAATCTTCCTGTGCAGTTTCCACTCAGATGTGATCATTGATAGCCTCACCAAGACAGATTATAAACGATGTGGCTTTTCACATGTACTGCATGAAATGTGAATGTTGGGATTGAAAAAGCAACACCAGTGAATGCAAATTGTAACGTACAACTCTGTGGGGAACGGAACCTGCCCCTGATTTGCCTTCTTGAAAAATCTCTGCAGGAGGGGCAAGTGAGGAAGAATGGGAGATTTTTATGACGGCTTTCCTTCCCAAGCCGTGTGGAGAGCAGGAACACCAATCACACGGGTTTGCTTCAATCCCACTGCAATATTTTAAAGATTACGGGATTTATAAATGCTTGATCAGTGTTGGAAGGTATAACCGCTTGGAGAGGTTTCCTAAATAAGGTTGGACGTATGTTGAAGGTTTGGCTTTTTTTAGTCTGAACCCAACTAAATTTAGAATCACAAACATTAAGAGTCACAAATTTATGATGACTTAGTATTACAGGCAAATGGATTTAGAAGAGGCTAATTGGATTGTACAGGTACTCGGATAATATACTGAAGTATCCAAATGCAGATTCAGAACCCTAAACTTAAGTGTGAATTTTTATTTCTTAAAATTTAAAAATATTTAAACACCGCTTAATGAGGAAGCTTGGTGGCTAATACCTGCATTTGGTAAAAGGGTAACGCTTATTTAAAAGGAACTGATGCAAGACAATAGTTCCCCAAGCCCACCCCTGACCGGAGCGATTACAGCCTTAAGCCAAGTCCGGCTCAATTCCCTCCAGCTTTATGAACAGTTTCAGTGGAAGAGTGGGGTTGGGGAGCGGGGAGGGAGAATTTTGGAACAAATGATAGAGAAAGAAAAAGGCAAAGCGTGAGAATTACTTCAGCAAATTTCAACATGAAGAATATCCAAGGAACCAGACTGACCAATAAAACAGTATCTAGAAAATCGAACGATAAGGATACGTGGAAGCGCACACAAACAAATGTCATTCACATTGCTTACAGTGGAATTATTTTGCCGATGATGGGACTATTCTACTATTTAATGTTTTCTGAATAGCCTACGAATTAGTGCTTTGTTTTAAAAATGCAGTCTTCAGAAAAGATGAGTCTGCTTAATAGACCAGAATGACTCACAAGGCTTCATGGTTGACACCAATTGCATTTTAAAGGTCTTCATTTTACAGAAGTCTAATAAGAAATAGTTTAGACACCTCTAAATATTGAAATGGCTTTCAAAGCATTAAAATTTCCCTAAATATCACATACATTCTTCAAAGAGGAGTTAATGCGGGAATAAAATGCAAATAAAATAAGCAAGCCGACCATAAATACTCACAAAATCAGCAAATTTCATTTATATAAACTATGAAGGTCATTTTCTAGCTGTGTGCCATACAGCGAGAGCTGACAGAACAACGCGGTGCTCTTTAAAGCTATGGCAACAATTTCTGAAACCAAGAGCAAGAGCTCTGTGGTGACAGAAATCATGGAAACGAAATGAGCTAGCTATTTCTAATATCTACGGTTCAGGTCAGAAAAAAGTGGAAGTGCCACTTTGAAGGGTCATCTTTTCCTTAGTCTTCAAAAACTGCAGCAATTTCTAGCATTATGCACATGGTATCGATAGGACCTTTGTAAGAAAAGAAACCAGCTATGCTACGTGGCAAGCTGGGATGGTTTCTGCAGTCAGTGAATCTTCCAGGACTGGGGTTTTTTTTCATTAGCTGACTTCTTCATATCAGGGTTACAAATGGAAAAGGAAAATCTCACATTTTAACAAGCACAGTTTGAGACTGGAAACCACATTCAGGAATCGAAGCAATTCAATGAAACCTTCGGATGATGCAAAATGAGGATTTTCAACTTCCCGCTTGGTCTTTTCTTTGTGTTAATAAGCCTGTTTTCTTCAGGCTGGAGCCGGCAACAGAAATAGGATTTCATCAACATTCTTCAGAATTACTTTGCAAAGGTATTGTTGCAGTTTCAGGTAACTTGCGTGGTAAATGAATAAAATAAGGGGGAAAAAAAAAAAGGTTGCTCCTAGTGACAGATCAAAGGCACATATGACATTGCACAGATGGGACAGCGATCATTCTTCCATTCTTATTCTTTTTCTTGAAGCGTTTATTTTTCCCAGTGGAAACCTGGAGTGACCTAATTCAGAAATGATGCATCTCAGTTTGCCTCAAGGGGAGGAAATGAAAAGCACAGGTCTCATTTTTACGTTGCGGCGGGGTCACAGAAGGTTCTCTGATACGTTCAGAAGGTGTCTGCTGCTAAAGAAGACAGCAAAGAAGTGTGTGCATTTTTTATCTACACTATACGATGAAATCTTCCAAACTTTTATGTTCCAAGTTCAGCTCTTAAAATACCAAGGATTTTGGCAAAGTCCTTCCCAGCTGTTTGCCAGTGGGACTCCAGATACTGTTTTAGTGTTAATACACAAAACCTGGAAGGTTGTAAGCTGAACTGTGAAAATATCCTTTGCAGATTTCCTATTTCGCCATCTTTTAGCCATCACCTTTCTTAACATTCCACTGAAGTCCAACTTCACCTCAAGCTTTAGTTCCTGAGAATAAATGCCTACTTCTAAAATACAGAGTGTGCTTCCTATAGCAGTTGCCTGCTGTACTAGTTCTACTGAAATGCTGAGTTCTGTACTAATTCTAGCTGAAACATTGCTGTGTTATCAACCATATGAGCTGCAATTACAAAAATTAAATCTATCCCAACCAAAACCAGTACATCTATAAAGGCAAAAACCAATTCCGAGTAGGCAACTGAAAGCTGAGGGAGCACAAAAGTCCTCCCCTTATAGACAAGCATTCTTTTCTTCTTAATTTTTTTTTCCAGAAAGTAATGAGATTTGGCAGGTTGTGAGTTATAGTTTTGACCATGTGGTAAGTAACTAACTTCCCATGTCCACAGTGTATGTGTTCACATAGAACTAGTTGCTCAAGCTGCCACTGTAGTTGAAAGACAGCTAGTCAATGAAGTCCCGGCAGTGATCTATCTCAACTTCAACTGCAGAGTTATCTACTGTCAGATGTATTTGCACTCCGAGTTCCAATGACCGTATTGAAGAGCTCTCTAGCAGAGCTCAGATAACTGACTAGCCCATACACCGCTGGATATTTCACCGTGGGTAGGTGAAATAAATCCTACCCCCATTTTTTCCCACGTATTTTAGCAAAGGAAATTTTAAATGTAGTTTTCCATAGCCTAGGGAGATCTCTGCAAGTAAAAAGACAACTTTCTTTCCTTTTCACCCCTGAATCCACCATTGCTCAGCTACCTGCTGTTCCTAGTTAGAAATACCAAATCCAGTCTATAAATCCTCAGTAATGTAAAACCCACTGTTGGGAAAACACTTTCCTTCCCACAGGGTATCATCTGGTAGTGGAGACATCCGTCAAAATGTGTAGCTTTCCAGTATTGTATTAGGGCTTTGATTATGAAACACTTCCTTTTAACCTTTGCCAGGGTCGGTATTTACTAACTTTGAAGGACTAGAGTAAGTGATTTCAATTAACAAGCGATGGATGGGAAAGCCGGGGTCTATTTTTACGTACATATGCGTATCTTTACCCGATAGTGGAGCCAGCCCTTTTTGGGCACCCGTGATAATTCATTTATTTGACCAATTGTAACATGTGAGTCACGTCAGATTCTGCAGCCACTGATATAAATTCTTTTCGCAAACACAGAACAGACAAAGAAAAAGAAAACTGAAAAAAGAATAAACATAATTATTCCTATTTTTATCATGCTAGCAAAATCTACCTCGATACAAGTGCTTGTTACAGAAACATTTGTGAACTTGCTCATTTTCTTCTTGAAGTGCTAATGCACACCCTTCACCTTTTCAAGACAGTAAATGTCTAATGAAAAACCGGCATAAGTATTTTAATAGTCCATAATGTTTCTTGTTTTTTCAGTATATACAAAGCTTATTTGATAAATATTATTCAATTATACGAGAAAACTAGTAAGCTAGCTGTCTGCCAAGCATATTTCTGCTTTTTTTCTGGTTTATTTAATTTGCTTTATTTGATTATTTAGGGAAAATGGAGCCTGTAAATTTTCCGCAATAATTGAACTGCTGTGCAGAAAGAAAGAAAGAACACACAAACTGTAAAGTAAGTTTTAAAAATTACCCCTGAGCTGACAAAATAAATTTTCAAACATGCAAAAAAGAAGTCATCCATTTAAAAAGTAGAATGAAATATCAAAAGAGATGTGAACATAGTAAATACGCTGGCTCCCTTGTGAGGGCACTAAATTGTGGTGGTTCTACTAAAATCGGACAACGAGTGCGTTGTGCTCCCACAATTACTGGAATAATTGTAAAATCAAAAGACATTCCGTTGCATATACACAACCACGTGTTCAGCAGCCCGGCCCAATAGGTTTGCTCCTGAAGTCCAAACTTGCAAGCTGGTGTGTTAAATTCCAGAAATCATTTTTCCCCTTCCTCTCCAAAGTCGTATTTCTTTTGTTGTTCTGATTTGAACGATTTCAACAAGCATCCTCTGAAGACTGGGTCATAGAGGGTTTAATGTCCGGGAAGAGAACAACCTTTAAAGAATGAACTCTACCGCTTATTAAAGATAAGACTGAGGCTTAAAGGTCAAAGAAGTTGTGCTTTCGGCTAAATAATGCACGAAATTTGGTAGAGTAATGGTCCTTCACAACTCTCTAACTGAACACCCTTTTTCAAGGGCCTTTTTCATTGCCTAACAAGAGGAGAGGCAGGAGAGAAAGTCTAGTAATTTCATACGCAGAATTTCAATGGAATTTAATCCGTTTAGTTGGCTTTATAAACTTTAGATGCTATTATAGTTAATAAGAAGGTTGATTTTATTGATTTCCTGTATACAAATAAAGAAAACATCTCTTTAATCACAGTCAATATTTTTCTAAACTACTTTTGGAAACTTTAAAAGGCAGCTAAAAAAAAAAAAACAAACAACAAACTGACAGGGATAATTTTCTGAATAATAAATCAAGAAAACTAACAGGAGAAGACATTTATCTCTGGGGTTTTTTTCCTCCTTGAAACTCAGATGTTTACAGAAGTCATCTCTATAACCTCTCTGACCAAAACAATCAGGAGAAAATTTAGCAAGGGGGGCTGAAAAACATGAGTCTAGAGAAACAGAGGCTGGATGGCAAGAGGTGCACAATGTCTCAATCTACAAACTATGTGATCTGGAACAGAGCAAGATGTTAAATTCAGAAGATAAAAGGCCACTGGAAAGCGGTTTTTTCATGTTATATGCGAGATCAGCAATCGATAAGGAAGCTTTTCTTTATTTTCCTGCAACTTCAGTAGGAAAATGTGGGAAATGTACTGACATAAATCCATGGTGTTCATAAAAGCTCTTGGGATTTCCCCAAACTGTGAAACTTAACCAATGATTGTCAGTGTCCCTGATCCAAAGCAGAGCATAGTACTCTCTGTGTAATATGTACATGCAGTTTGAGGCTTTTATCCCCACAGGAGGCCTTTAATCCCCCAGGTACAATAAACTCCCAAGGTGCTGTGATTATCAGACTGGGTGGCTTCTTTAATTTCTTCTTGATGAAAGAAGAGTCATGGCAGATCTAAGACTAGATGTAAATCTCTCATCTCCTTCACACTAGAAAGCAGGAAGAAGTAGACTCCTGGAAACCCTTTCTTCTTTGATACTAAAGAATTGACATCTAATACTCGAATTTGTCGTCTAGAAGCAGCTCGGTCTCTTTCACTTTTGTTTTTCTTAGAATGACAGAGTAAACTGAACAAATCTGTGAGCGTCTGCAGACCAAAATAAAGAGCATGATTTTTCCTGGACTGCATAACAGAAAGCGGACGGTTGTGATCTGCCTGCTTGCACTGCTGGTAGAAAAACAGACCCTCAGTCCTGTGTAACCCTCAGAACAAGGTACTAGTTAAGAAGTATGGATGGAAGACAAAAGAAAGCAAGAGAACATCCTTACAGTGATACAAACACAAGAAAATCACTCAGGACTTACCTATAGACTTCATGCAAGTATTATAGAACTTTTAACACTGAAATTCTTTTTCTAATCAACAAAAAATAGTGTTAGCAATTGCATTGTCTATGATACTTATAGTTTTCAACCACACATGAGAAAATATGCATACTTAAGTGTATCATTGTAGATACTGAAAATGTAGACCCAGGAAACACGCTCTGTCTGGGCGGCTGCCTCCACTTGTCCCAGGCCGCCGTGGCCGGGTAGATGATTCCTGCCTGCTGCAGAGTGCAGTCCTTGCCTAGACTCAACCACCATGATCTTGACAGCTTCAAAGATCTACCTAATAAGCCCTTCTGACTCCCTGGAGACCTTGAGCTGCTGGGTAGGCGTGCACAGCCACTAGCAAACCAGAGCGACCATCTAGGCTGTAGCCTAAGCCTGTGGGTGAGCAGAGTAGACAGCAACCAAATAACCAGCAGAGGAGCTGTCACACTCTAATCTAATGCTTAGTTTAATCCGTTTTAATCTGTATTCAAAAATACAGTTTAAGAAAAAGCATGGTAATTATTTATATTTTTGCGGACTTCATTCATCCAGTGAGGAAGAAATAAGGTCCCATGCAAAAATTACAGTATTTGCAGAACGTCGGTTTCATTCCGATTTAAATGCAAAGCTATAATGTAATAATAGGCAATTTTCACATCATGCCTCATAAGCACATTTTAAGAGCTTCAGAGCCACCACAGAAATTCTAATTGAGTTACGATGATTTGTTTTCAAATAAGGAACTAATATTATTTTTAACATGAGAGCAGTGAATCTTAGAATCACAGAATGGTTTGGGGTGGAAGGGACCTTTAAAGGTCATCTAGACCCTGCTCAACTGAGCAGGGACATGTATAACTAGAACAGGTTGCTCAGAGCCCCATCCAACCTGACCTGGAATGTCTCCAGGGATGGAGCTTCTACCACCTCTCTCGGTAACCTGGGCCGGTGTCTCCCTACCCTCATCGTAAAAAATGGCTTCCTTATATCTAGTTTAAATCTACCCTCTTCAGTTTGTGTAACGTTAAAATGCACAAAATATGCAAAGATGATTGCATGTAATGTGAAAAAAAGAATTATTATATGGCATGATGCATCTGTATAAAGCTTCTCACCCACGTACTCTCGGTGATTAAAATGAGAAACAATACCCTAAGTGTATGATTTCACACTGAGCAGGACGTTGAGATGAAATGCTTCGGATCTCTGCCTGCTCTAACTAAGGAAAGCTCCTCAACTTTCGGTGACCTTAGAAGTTGCTCACCAGGAGACAAGTAGTTGTCATCAGCTGCTCCTCACGTCATTTCTCATCAGCAAGCAAGCAGCAGCTCCTCCTGAGATCGTGCAGGGGCAGAAATAGCTCCCTTGTGTTCAGTAGGTGTGAGCTTCCACTGAATTTATGGTTCAAAGGAGGAGAAAGTCATTGCTGAGTTAGGAATTAAGTGATAATTTAAGCCCAGAACTAACCTCCTTCAGGCAAGCGCTGGAACTCAGAACTTGAGAAAGGAGCCTCTGCAGCTCTAAGTCCTGAACCTGCCCTCTGAGCCAGAAACTCCCAGCCGTCGCAGGACTCAGAGTCCTCCCAAGCAGCTGAGCTCTAACCTTAGCAGGACCTAAGCACCGAGCTCTGTTGCCTCTTTCAGAGCTGACCCATCGTCCTCCCTGGTCTATAAAGAAAATTGCTGGATCTCCTGGAATTTCAGGAAGGCTTCAGCTTACGGCCACTTTGGCCAAACTGCAGTTGTAAGACTCGGAATGGCAGCAGGGGCTCAGTCTGTATTGAGCCGGTCCTTGTCAGAACTGGAAACCCTTGTAAACGGTATTTCTTCAAACTCTCAGTGCTTTTGTCAGATAAACCCTCATCAAGAGAGTCTCTGGTTTAGTCTGACTTTTTTCGGGTACAAGGCTCATGTGATTGTTCTGGCTAGCAGTCTGTCCTTGATAGATTTGAAACTACAAGCTAATTTTAACCAAATGGGATAGATACGTTATTCTCCTGTAAGCTTCATGAATCAGGAATCAAGACTGGTTTTCATCATTTCTCATAATATTATTGATGTATACAGTAATTAACTTTCAGAATTTTTCTCCAATGTTTTTGTTCCGTACTGTCTTTTTCTATACACAGTTAGTTTAAAATCAGTGTTCTACTTGAACCAACAATCATTTTTAAAAGATATAAGACAATCTAACATGGTGGTGACAGTTTCGTGGCAATGATACGTGTTGTGTGAATAATAGCTCTGGTAGCACACTGATTGATGTAATAATAGGAAATTATTGGTTGGTATCAGTGTAATTCAGAACGGAAAACAGCCCTTCATTCAGAAGATATTGATAATATTTAGTTCTATTTGACACCGAGCTGTAGGTGGTAAAATGGGCAAAAGATCCACTCTGTGAAAATTGCCTGCATTTTACAGAAATTACTAAATGGGAAAATGGGAAGAAAACAATAGCAAAGGCTTTGGAAGGATGGAGAAAATTACTCTTGTTCCTGCTTCTTTTTTTGAAATAATAATAAAAAAGATCATATTATCTGTTCTACGTCTGTTAAAGAAGAAACAAGTTTTATACATGAGAGATAAAATAATCAAGACGTTTCTCAAAGACTTAATGAGCCAACAGCTCTCAAAATGATGGTTGGCATGCTGAAGTTCTTTGTCATCTGCAGAAAAATGCAAACAGCGTCATCTTCAGCATATCTCCGCTTAGGTTAGCAATGGGCAGCTGAGATGCAAATATTGAAGGGTGAGGTAATTCTGTCGAGCAGAAATAAAACCTCCAACTTTTCAGCTCTGTGACAATGTCCTCATTTATCACCACAATAGCAATAAGTCCTAGATTGGTGAAGCAGTTCAGAGCCTCGTGGGCACCTGGAGCACCTCGGTGCTTCTGGACGCTCAGGTCTGTCAGTGGCCGTGCTCTATCGGTAAGGAGTTTGTGCCTTTACAACTCAGAATTAGCTTTAGCCACAGGAAGCCTGGAGTTTGAGATCTCCACGCTCAGCTACAGGCAATCTCTGTATTCAGGGTAAAAACACTGATCTCGAAAATCCGAAATTGTTTTTTGGAAAAGAGTAACGCGGGTTATGGTGTCACTGCATGTTGGTGGTCTGCTGGTAAATATTTGAATTACATTCAAAGATAGACATCCTCAAACCTCTGCAAAGAATCATTTCTAGTTAGCTGGGTGGTGACGCTCCCTCAGTAACTCGTTTCCTTTCTGTTCCACTGGAATTACTCTGGTGTATAGGAGACAATGTTTTTTTCTGGCAACTCATCTCTCGAGCCTAGAATTCATTGTCATTGTTCTTATATTAGTAGAGATTTTGTGTACATACTTGAGGACAGTCTTAATATGTCCAGGCTTGATCTTACCTGGGAAGTAGTTTTTTAAAAAAAAAAAATCCAGAACACTAATTTTTCACGCGGATGGATGTCACTCTGTGAATGCAGCGGGTTTCAGAATTTGATTTTAATATTCCTTGGTGAGTTACTGAAACCAAACCTGGCTATACACCTTCAGCACAGAAACAGAAGACACACTTTTTCCTGCGTCATTCATTGTCTCTCAGTAAGCTTGACAAGGAAGGAAGCCCCTGCAACTCCAGAGCCTTCTAAAACATACTGCAAAATCCACTTTTATTCAGTGTTTTTCCTTCAATATTATACAAAATAGCCATTCTTGATGCTTTACACTCTTCCGTTAATTAAAAATAAAATAGGTCATCCCACCAGGTCATCAGTTGTATATAAGGGAAATTTTTACCATTAAATACACAGCAGAATCCTTAGAATTTACCACTTCTTCTCAAAATTAAATCTGCAGTAAGAAAAAAATGCAATTACTATTTTTCCCAAACCTGATGTTTCAATACTCTCATTTGTTTAATCCATATTATCATTTCCTTGAAAATTCAAAGCTTTTTACCCTGGTGGAAACCAGTACCCTCCCCTGTGCTTTAATTTAATTATTATGACATGCAGCTACAATTATAGAACGCATCGGGTACATGTTGTTGTGCGAGACAGCCAGAGGTAATCCTGTCTCTCACGTATCAATTCAGAGACAACAGAGACAGTTTTGTTGTCGATGTTTATTGTTCTACTGGCTTGAGTAAATATTAGATGAGGTTCATTGTGAGTTTTTCTGATGGTGAACCTTTGGTGAGAGCTAGGACATAACCTAACAGCTGCTGCAAATTGCATTGAGCTTTACGATTAAGCAAGCAGCAAATAAATCAATGGAGGAATTAGTACATTGAAGGGTCACCTCAATAAGAAAATAAGCCACGTCGTCACCGAGAAGGGCGTTTTTCCAGCTAAGCTAGAAAAGGCAGCCTTCAAACTAATCTAATTCTGTCTCAGCAGTGAGGTTTAAAATTCCTACAGAGTAAAGAAAGATGAATAACATTCCTGACAAGGAAAACTGAGGGACTGAGAACATTCAGCTGTAGGACTGACTGATAAAATTATTTAATTGACATTAACCTAAGGACACACCTAGACAAAAAGTATGGTGAGCAAGTGATGGGTTAAGCCTTTCAGCATACACCGAGTCTTTCGATTGCATCTGACTCCAGTGGAGATTAGAAATTTCACAAGAAAATGCAGGTACTGTGACGAAAAACTGGAATCAAAACTACATGCTAAAACATCGCGTTTCAAATACTTTTTACAGGAACTTGAAGACCAAACTGTAGCCAAAGATAACAGAATTAACGTGTTTTTGCAATATTGCTTGAGTACAACTTTTGACCTCTCATGATATAACGTGTGGCTTTATTTGAATAATGCAAAGAAAACATTTTGTGTCGTGGCGAAGCTTCATGTTCCAAAAAGGACCTTGGGGGGAGCTACCAGCCAACAGCTGGGAGATTCCAGCCAGGAGTGCATTTTTAATAAGAGAAAAGAAAACAAAACACTTTGCAAACATTTCATTGCTGTTTTCCAGATCTATACAGTCTGAGTTGTGAGGATCGTGCAATGGCTGACTGAACGTCTCCAGCAAACGATAAAGGAAATCTGCAAAGCTGAGCAGCTGTACATGAGCATTGAAGAGTTACGTAAAATACACTTTATTCAAGCAGCCTTAGATCAGAGAATGAATCACACGGCTACAGGGTTCTAACCCTACGGTTCCTCAAAAAAAACCCCAAAAAGGGTAGGAAAGAGAACAAGGAGACACAGCTCCTGCTTCCAGCCGGCATTGTGAACATCATGCTACACTGAATTAAAACAAGATCTTTGCTTTTCAGCTTGCGAATGCTAGGTGCATGTTGCTGTTTGGTAACTGTCCAGGCTCCAGGTTCCAGTTCCTAGACACGCTGTGGAAAAGTTTGCAGGGAATCTTAACCAGCTTCAGAAAAAAAGAAGAAAAGGAGCTGGGAGTAGAACTTATTCTCTGCAAAATCTGTGCTGCTTTTCTTCCTGCAGGGTGAATTTGAGGGACTTGTAGTGACTCAACTCATCTGTTTCAGAGAAAACACAAGTTGCCGGGGTAGGGGGAAGCGAGAAGGGAACTAACTGTGGAATCTCTGCCTTGCAATTCCATTTTGCACATCCCAACGCCCGCTGGAACCACACCTAGGATCAGCAAACTGGCGAAACTCGCCTGGGTGTGAGTTACTGGGCTGGGGCTGCTCTGATCCCTGGCGAGAGCTGCGCTTCGCCTTTCCCATCTAACCTTCGAAAACGAAAAGGAAGCGAAACAAACACCTGCTAGTTTGGGCACAAAGCCGTGAGGAAGCGCAGTGCCAGTCCCGACGGGCTCCTTGGGCTCTGCCGCTGCAGGAAGGGCAGAGCCCCGGGGACACGGAGCCCGCCCGGGAGCCCCGGCAGGGACGGGGGTGAAGCTGCGCACCCGGGAGGGTCTGTTCGGCTCAGTTCGGATCTGTTCGGCTCTGCAAAGGGACCTGCGCTCCCTCTCCAGCGGAGCCTCCCTATCTGCCCGAGGCAGAGCCCCCCTGGCCGCCCGCAGCCCGCCCGGCCCCTGAGCAGCGCTGATTTTGTGGGCTGGGCTCTCCCTCTGCCAAACGCCTCTAATCGAACGGCCCTTCCTCAGGAGGAGGCGCAGCGGAGGCGTGGGCGGCTCTGGGCTCCCCGAGCCCAGGATAAAGGGCGGGGGGCGGCCAGTCCCGCAGCGCGGCCATGCGCTGAGCCCCGGCCCCCAGAGCATCGCCGCAGCCAGCCCGGGACCAGCCCGGGACCAGCCGCCGCTGAAGCTGCGAGGGAGGCACAGCCCGCCCGGCACAGCTCAAGGTACCCCCCGCTCGGCCTCTCTCCCGGGGGATTGGAGTGGCCGAGCCCCTGCCCCTGCCCTGCCCTGCCCCTGCCCTGCCCCTGCCACCGGGAGCCAAACTCGGAGCGCTCACCCTGGTCCGGTTTCTTTGCAGATGCAGAGGTGCACTAGTCTCCTGTTTCTGTCTTTAATCCTTTGCGCCACCCTGTCAGAAACGTTCGGACTGGTTTTCTCAGTAAGTACCAATGTCCCTGTCCGTGGGGCAGCATCCCCATCCCGGCTGGTGAGCCTCACCGTGCCCACATCATGGGGCTGGACGAGACGCGGCGCTCCAAAATCTTTGGGGCAGTAAAATGGTTAATATCATAGAATCGTAGAACCTTTGAGGTTGGGAAAGACCCTTGGGATCATCGAGTCCAGCTGTTAACGCTACTCTGCAAAGTTCACCCCTAAACCATCTCCTCCAACCCCACATCTAAACGCCTTTTAAACACGTCCAGGGATGGGGATTCAACTCCCTCCCTGGGCAGCCGATTCCAGGAGCTGACTGCTCTTGCTGTAAAAAAAATTAATTCCTAATATTTAGTCTAAACTTTTTAGTTAAGCATTTGGGGCTTTTGAATGCCAACTCCCTTGTGACAAATAATATGGGTAAAGGGGAAAAGAGAGTGTCTGGTTTATAGAGCAAAAGTGAGTGGATGTCCCACCCGAGTCAGAAAAGGTGGTGTACGCAGGGGCTTTTTTTTTATAAAGAGGCTGTCGTGTAAATCCAAATGCTTCCAAGGAAACATTGCTGTTTGCTAAGGTGGTTGTCAGGTGTTAATACAAACTCGGAGTGTCACGTCAAAATTTCTGCCTCCCAAACGTGATTTGCAGGTTCACTGCTGTGGTGTGAAATCTCACCATGGGGATGTCAATAGCAAAACTAATCACTTAGAGGGGGAGGAGGATGGGATGGAGTTCCCCCATTAATATTTGCTTCCTTATTACTGGCTTTTTGCTTTTAACAGTATTTCTTGTTTTCAGGCCTTCAGAAGACACTTTCTGCTAAGAGAATGCCCATTTGGGTGCTGTTTGCTTTGCCTGCAGAAAGCGCTGTGCACTTCGTACAATAACACACTTGCATTTCTTTTTCTTTAAGGCAAAAGAAAAAAGAGGCTGGACTTTGAATAGCGCTGGTTACCTACTTGGGCCACGTAAGTCAAGCACTCTTTTGTCGTGTGTGTCTTATGTCAAAATGCGGAAGTTTTTGTCTGTAAACCAATTTGCTGTAGTGTGCAAATTGTCCTGTCCTGATGAATACAGTGATTTTGTCTAAACATACGAGACCCAAGAAACTAATTTAGAACACTTGCTTAAGGTATTTGTTACATGTCTGTTGTAGAACTGACTTGTCTTAGACAGTAACTATTATTTTTCTAAAGCAGAGTGGTGCTGTGAGGCTTTATATGCAGAAGCACATCTGGTCAGTCTTTGTACTTGTGAACTGTAATTTTCATATGAGAAACGTTTCCCCCTCCCCTCAAAGTGTCACCAAATCTTAAACATCACATTTTGTCACTCTTCCCTTGACATTTTGGCGTTTCTCAGTGTGCTTCAGATTTCACCTTTAAATCTGTTTGAAAATGGCTTTACTCTCTAGCATTATTATACCACTATTTGGGGGTTTTTTTCAATTAAAGCAAAACAAATAAAAGTGATAACATGCAAACTCATGACTGTAAATATTAGAAGTTCATTATGTGGAAAATATATTCAAATATGTAGAAATATAAATTACATTTACATATAATCATATATATGGTTTATGAAGACATAGACCTCACAAATGTAGATTATAAGAGTGAAATGCAGCGCTAAGCGGTCTCAAATATGTGTCCTTTTGCTGTTATTTATTGTTACTGTAATAACTCATTACCAATGTTTCTATGTTTTCAGTCTCAGTAATATATGACCACTACTACAGATACTTACTATGACTCTAATCATTCCTTTTTAACTGACCTTAGGGATACCTTAAAGGATTAATGCATCTTAAAATGTATTAACTGGCTCTGTAAATGTCTGGAAGTATATTTGCCCCGAAGCAGATCTAACCAAACTGGCAAATATACTGCAGGGAAATATACTTGTCAAAGTGCCATTTATCTAAGACTGGATAATAGGAATCATCCTTTGTTGCAGGTCGTATTGATCAGCTTTTGCTGATAAAGGAAATGCCCATTGCAAGGGGGAGAGAAGAGGCACCAGGGGCATGTAAGATAGTTTACATGAATAACCTTCAAAAACTATCTGCAGTTTTCTTTTTTGAGCAAACTCATTGGCAACATTTCCTAAAAATAGAGGAAAGAGTACCAAAACCAACTTCCCGAACTACACGTGAATGTACAAACTTGTGTTTTCTTTACAACTTCGTCTGAATTTACTAATAGCTTCAAACAAGCATGTAGTACAGGACTGGGTCTGTAAGTCATATAAATCATAAACACCGATTCATAAGAAAAGTTATTTTCTTGACATGTTAATCGCTTCTTTGTCATTTTGTACATCGAAAGTGCCCATCGTGATCTTTTCTTTGAAATCCATGAAAAGCAAGTGATGTAACAAAGGTTACTGGCAAGATAAGTAACTCCTCTGCTTTTTAATTTCTTTGTCAGATGCAGTAGATAACCACAGATCTTTCAATGACAAACATGGTTTCACTGGTAAACGTGAAACGCTGCCTGATGAGGATACTAAAGCAGGTAATGAAATTCTGAAAGCCTGTGTTGTTTGTTTGGGGTTTTTTTAGTAACTTATATTTAGATTTAACTACTTACCGAGATACGAGGCTACTCCTGCACTTAAAAATTCCAATAAACATATGACAGGAAGAAAACTGGAACTTCGCCATTCAGTCTCCTCTTTTTCATAGTTTCAAACATCTTATTGCCTAGGAAAAAGTACCGTAATCGTGTTGCTTTTCGAGTATAATAGATCGTATTACTTTGAATAAACCTGGATTTTTCTTCTATATGTTCAAAAACGAAGTAGTATTTCAAATGTCACCCTAGACGCTCCAGGCTTAATTTTTTTTCAGCGAAGAAGTGAGTCCATTAAGGAACTTCAAGCAGGGAAAGCTCTAGAAACTGGCAAATATTTTTGTTGGTGTTCTAGCACTCCAGACCTGAACTAGACTTCATAACTGTTGTAAGTCTCCGCTGTTAAAAAAAGATAAATTCCAACATTTCCTGTATTTAAGCAAGATGGATTAATTTCATTAAAAGATTGAGAATGTGGTCAAAAGCAAAGTCAAGTCAGCATATTGGGTTTGAGGTTGCAGTTTGATTTTTGTTTTGGTTGGCTTCTTTTGTTTGCTGATTCC
>WEIS01052349.1:299-12961 GCA_013389965.1 Todus mexicanus
TGAACTATTTACTTCTAAATTCATGTTATTTTTTCTTGGTGTTTGTGATTCGTGCTAGTGTGATGAAAGAACAGAAATATTTGAGAATAATAATGTCTTGCCTGCACAGCTTTCTAAGACGGACATGGATACACACTTGCATGAGAGAAATCTTTCTGTTTATATTTAGGAAATATATTTTTAAGGTAAAGCTCTGTGAATGAAATTTCACATCAGTTGCCGAGACAGCAGGAAAACAGATGTAATAACCAAGTACAGTATAAATAGTGTTGTGGGGTATGTTTAGAGCAATCGTTCATTTTGTGTAGAGAAGAAGTAGTAAATATAATGGAGAGGCTGTAGGCTTTTAAAGATTTATAATGTAAAAGTTGCATTTGAACAACCTTACTCTGAATGAAATTTTGTTATTTAGCGGTGAAAGGGAAACATTAGGAAGAAAAATTGATCTCTCTAAAAGAGCTGAACACAGACTTCGTAAACATCACTGTGTCTTAATGGTATATTTATTGCCTGACAATGTGATGGGGGAGTTTAATCTGTTTCTGTGCCTTCATTGGGCATTTCTTTTGTCATATTGTGGAATTTTCTTTAAGGATGACCTTCTCAGAAATTTTTTCAGATGTACGTGTTTCAGTTCAAGTTAACTGCAATGTCCATGGCTTTTTTTTTTTCTTTCCTTAAATGACTCGTTATTTTGACCTTAAATGTAGAGGGTTTGGGTTTGGTTTGTTTTGTTCTGTTTTGTTTTTCCTGGGAAGTATTTATAATGTAGACCACACATTCTGTAATATCCCAGAGACTAACTGGACTTGGAACTCCAGTTCCAAAAGCATCAGATTTTTTTGCGTTTAGTTACTTGAGGGTAGTTCCTAAGAAGTGTCACCTGGTCACAGATGGTAATGCATGCACATTTTGAACAAAATCTGTAGCTTTCTAGACCCACCTGGTTTGCATCACATAGTTCTGGACTGAAATATTCTCTTCATTGGCACAGAGCATGGCAGTAGGAGAATACAAGCTCTCAGTGTTTCCTGTCATCAAAAAAAAAAAAGACTGTTATCAGAATCTGGGGTGAGATGCATGTGGGTTAGAAACTATTTTCTTTGTGAAAGAGCTTGTGGGGATTTTATTACACATCACTTTGCCCATTCAAGAATTTTCAACTAGTTCTTTACTCCTGACATTATTTTCAGTAAGGTAATCTTGAAGATTTTATTCAGCTTCAAGATGGCAAGTTGCTGTACAAAGGCTGTGTTCTAAAATGTTCAAGGTAGCAAAAATCCACCTTCACAAAAGCTAAGGGGGACCTGTCAGAAATTAAGTACTTGCCATTAAAAATCTATGATAGTCTGCAGGTTCCCGCTATGAATGACAGTGAGCTGAAAGACTTTTTAAAATAAGATGTCATATTAACAGTAGTGTTTTGACCATTTTAAAAGAGGATCAGATCATTTCTGTTCCTCTGTGACACTAATTATACTGAGGTTACCACTGAATGAGTTAGTGCATCTTGGGACCAGGAGAGAATACTAGTAGCGGAATAGAACCCTGAGCATCCCTGAGCATGCCCTCATTTTCTATCTAGAAGTTCAGACTAGATAAAAAAGGAAAAAACTTTCCTATTTGCCTGGGATTTCACATACACCAGGTCCAAAAGTACAAGAGCAGTTACCTGATGTAATGGTTCAGCCTATAGTTATGTTATGGCTTTTTTGGTCTGAGAGTCAACCAGGTGCTTGGTCACAGGGAAATCCCAGGAAATGTTTCAGTTCTCCTTCACCCTGGATAGTGTTTACAGAATACATTGAGTTGCCAGGCATGGGCTGGCTGACTGCACAGTGCGTGTACAGAATGTTCAGCAAGCCTGAAGAAGAGCATCAGCCTTTACTGGTTTTGACTGGGATAGAGTTAATCTTCTTTAGAGTAGCTGATATGGGGCTATGTTTTGGATTTGTGCTGAAAACGGTATGGATAACACAGGGGTGTTTTTGTTATTGCTGAGCAGGGCTCACACAGCATCAAGGTCTTTTCTGCTTCTCAAACTGTCCAGCCAGTGAGCAGGCTGGAGTGCACAAGAAGCTGGGAGTGGACACAGCTGGGACAGCTGACCCCAACTGACCAAAAGGGATATTCCACACCATATGACATTGTGCTCAGCATTAAATCTGAGAGAAGAAGGAAGGAGGGGATATTCAGAATTATGGGGTCTCTCTTCCCAAGTAACCATTAAGTGTAATGGAGCCTTGCTGCCCTGGAGATGGCTGAACACCTGCCTCTGCTGATGAGAAGTAGTGAATAAGTTCCTTGTTTTGCTTTGCTTGTGTGTGTGGCTTTTGCTTTACCTGTTGAACGGTTCTAATCCCAGCCCACGAGTTTTCTCATTTTTGAGTCTCTCCCCTGCCTCCTGGGGGAGAGTGAGCAAGCGGCTGGGTGGTGTTTAGCTGCCTGATGGAGTTAAACCATGACACAGCCCCACCAGGTGCAGGGTGGGGTGACATACATGCCCAGATTTCGGGCCATTCGGTATGGAAATGTGGAAGCTCTAGGAATAATTCTCACTCCCATATCTACTGAGCCTTCAATTTTCTGTGTTTGGGAAAGTGGAACTCATCTTGACACCACTGGATTGGTGGCATTCTCTATCTCATGCAGTTCTCCCCTGTATAACACTGAGCTAGGACTGCCATAGAAGAATACCACTGGGAAAACATGGCCAGCAGCGTTTTCCTTCCTGAACAACTAAAGGAAGTATGGATTGATTTTTCCAAATGAAAAACATGGTTCTAGAAAGTTCAAGTGTCTCAGCTGTTTTTTTGCCATTTCCGTGTGCTCAGTGATAAAGCTGTAATAATTTTTAATAATGGTCATCACAGTGTAATTTGAAACAAACTTTGTGATACTGAATAATGAATTCTTGATGTTTTATGTATATTCTACTTAGAACAGGAAACACCTCACGTATTTTTAACACAATGTAGATGAATTGGTAGAGACCTGCAGACATCTATCACTGGAGTATTTTGCCTTAACTTTAGAGGTAGCCATGGCAAAACAAACTTCAAGTCTGCGTGATAGACACAGCCATAAATTGCAGCACGCAAAGCTAGAGCTAGAATAGGGTGATCTGATACCAGCTGATCTGAGTTTCAAACCATGCTGTTCATACTAAGAACATGATAGAGCAATTCACTTTTTTACTTGGCTGTAACACAAATCACGTAGCCTTGATTTCAGTAAGTTTGATCCAGCGGTGGCAATGGGATTTTAAGTGAGGACCTGAGATAACTTGAAAGCCCAGCACGCCAAGTGGAGATGCTATAAAGGGAAAATGGTTACCCCATACAAAGTACGAGGCAGAAGAGTAGAATGAGTGATTCTGGGGTGTAAGTCTGAAGCTGGAACAGCCAACAGCCTTCAGGCACAAGCCCAGCTGAAGCTGTAAATAGCTGTGAGCAAAGGGGCATTTTGCTTTCTGGCTACAGGTCAGTTCAAATGACTCTTTAGTTCAGGAGAAGCCTGGTAGGTAATGAGGAGGCTATTTGTGTTGACCTGGTGAGATGACGTGAGACCACCATGAGAAGCTAGCTATCCCAAAGATGAGTCTGGCATCCTGTGCATCACAGGTCTGAAGGAAGACATGGAGGTAAGTTTTTTTTGCTCAAGTCCTACCTATCTATATTTTTCTGGGATCATAGCCTGCTTTCTAGAATCAAAAAAATACTTACAATAAGAATTGTTAGCAGGTTGAATTCCACTCACAGTGCAAGAAGTTGCTCACTCAGGAGTCATTGACTTCTTAAATTACAAATCCACTGCACAGAACCTGAGGCAGTCCAGCTGCTAACTGAAAATGTGACTTACATCAGGTTTCTCTTGCTGTTGATCTGAGTACTAGAGCATGTTTAAAATAAGTCAGTTTGTTGTAGGTATAGAAACTAGTTTCAAGATACACAAAAAATTGACAATCATTTATAAACTAGTTGCAACACTTTAAGACTTTTATGATACATAGGTTTGTACGAAGATGTGGCTTTTATATGTGACATTACACTACACTTTAAAGCATTGAACACAACAGGTGAAAACTTACTATAGGAATTGTTTACTGATCCTATAATGGTTGCTTTGGAATAATTTTTGCTTAATGTGCCAGCTAAACTGTGCTGCAGAGAAACAATATCCTGCAGGTTGGTGTCCTGTATCACTGACAGTCCATCACTGAAAAAATCCCAGCTGCTCTGCTGGCTTCCACAGATTGCTCTTCCACGTTATGTTTACTTCTTCCCACATTCCCTACCTGTTGGATGAGGCAAAAGGCAAGACCAGCTCTGATTTGAGGTGTTTTTATACTGACAGGGAAAGCTGACTGCTCCCTCACATCGAGAGTTTCTACCTGCCCTTGGAAATATTAAATTGTCACAGTCTGTTTCTTTGTGTGAGCATCAGTTTGTGTCTTTTTCTCTTCTTGACTAGAAATTTTCTTGAATCTTACAGAAACATAATATGTCTGAGTCTCTATTGAATGTAATTGTAACTGGTCAACACAATAAAAATTATTAGTAAGCAGAACAGGGAGGTTGATGTATCAACTTGGAAAATTGATGCTATTTTTAAAGCCCAAATTTAGTTCATTCCAGACAAAAGAATCTTGAGTGATGGCTCTCAGGTTTCTTGGGGGAGAAGGTGCTTTTTAAAACAGGATGTTGTGGAAAGTTTTAGTTTGTAGATCCAGAGCTTTGCATAATGTCTTTGACATAAGGAAGCTGAGATTCAAATCTCTTTCCTCTGTAGACCTAGGGCCACTGATGAAGCCTTCATGCCTCCATCGCTCAACACTAAAACTTTGTTAAGGGTATTTTTCCTTCTTGAAGAGGAAGAGGAACTGGAAGTGCAGCAGAATTGTAAGGGTAAGTGTATTAAACACACCAAGAGGCTCATATGTGTCAGGATTATATATGTCTGAAACTAATCAAACAGACCCTGATTTAGTAGAACAATATGCTTAACATTTCTGAAAACTCAGGCCCAGTGAGGAGTACATAGATCTAACTTTAGTTTTCCAGTTTGAATATTTTGATCTTGGCATGTTAACTCAAAATTATCATTAGACTATAGAAATATTTCTGAGGGAAAAGCATGAACTTTTTTTTTTTTTTCCTGGACAATGGTGATCATGTAATTGGAAGAAACATTTTTCACTGTTATATTTTGACACTCCCTCCCTTGCTCTTAGACAGACATAGTATTTGTTAATTTCTTCTCATATATGGGTGTGTTTGCTCACTGTGGAATGAGTAATTTAATTAACATTTACCAACCACCAAATAATACCAGGAGTGGCAGCTGCTGGCTATGTCCCACGCTCTCGAAATCGTTTGGCTGAAAGAAAGATGCTTTCTAAGGAAAGACCAAGGCACAAACATGTCCCTGTCCTAGATCACATATATTTTGTCCACTGTCTTGCTTTCCCTCTCACTAAGTTTTGAGGAGTGCTGAGCGGTGGTCACATCCCAGTAGCAGGCACCAAGAACCTGGCTGATGTGCTGGGAGCAATGTGGATGCTGCCCGAAGGGCCTGGGCTCTGGTACGTGCCTGGGCCATCCTCAGTGGTCCCCAGTGAGATTCGGGATGTGGGACTTAACTGAGCATAACTAGAGTGACAGTGAGGTTCAAGACATGTTAAGCTACTTTAGTTAATCCTAGCATATCTTGTCTAGGTCCAGTGTAGGTTAAGAAAAGAGAAGTTCATGTACTCGCAGTGCTTCAGGCACTGTTGTCCTCATAAATATAGTCTCCTCTCCCCCCTCCAGCTTCCCCAAATGGCATGTTTTCTGTCAAAGTAGCTTATGAATGAACGTTTTCAGCACAAACCTAAGCTCTATATTCAAAATAACAGGTTTCACACTGGCAATCCTGACCCAATTTTAACCCTGGTTGCTATGGAACTCTGCAGGCTGGGCGGTCGGCAGGGCAGGGTGGTGTGGCAATGGCACACAAGCCTTTTGTTGCTCCTTGGCCTGGGTCCAGCCAGCTTGTTTCCCCCTTCTCCCTCCACCCTGCAGCAGCTGGCAGCGGCCTACATCTGCTGGCCAGGAGCAGTAGCCAGGCTGCAGCCTCCCTGGGTCGATTCTCCTGGAGGAGACAACTTCTCTCAGGCACCCAGAGCTGTTCCGCCTGCAGATCACAGCTCCCATCCTTAGGCTGCGTGCCCCTGGATTGGAAAAGCCTTCATGTTCCTACTCCCAGACTTTGAGCAGGCTCCCTCTCCTCTTCCCTCACTAGTTGCTTTCCAGCTGTCCTGTGTCCTGCTTTACTCCCTCCAAAAAAGGAACTCATTGCAATATTTTCAAAGGATGAGATTTAAAATAGGTCATCTTCTTAGTAACGGGGAGAAAGGAATTTGGCTTTTATGAGCAAGATTTAAACCAAACCTCATTATTTTAAAGGCAGATGTTTTGATTTCTAGTTGATATTAAATATATCACAATTGTCTACAAGCAGTCATATAAGCACAGGATTTGCAAATTTGAGTTTAATGTTAATTTATCTGGTAGAGATACTCTGCAGGGTAATCAGTGCTTTGCATTTGTTGTTCAATCTTAATGTTACACTTTCCATTCTACAACATAACCTAAACCACAGAGCAGCTGGCTGTGTTGATTAAAATCCGCTTTCTGCTCTTTATTAATCTTCATGGTTTTGCCCTAGAATTATGAAGTGGTCATGGTCTATCAGGAAGGAAATCTGCTGGACCAGAATGCAATATTTACAAACCAAGATTTCTGCCTAAAGCATATTGCTGACTCCTAAAATAAGTTGTATCCTGAATGCTTTGTTACATCCACAGAGCCTTACATGAGTTTGCAACAAAGCTCTTCAGATTAAATTGCTTACAAATAATTCATTATGCATTTGGCTGACAATTTTCCTCATAGAAAACCTAGATTAAAAGAGAATGTCATTAGGGGATAGGGGTGACAGAGGGCTTTGGTTGTCAGTAGGCCTAGTCCTGCCTTTTGGAGGCATAGAATCATGCAAGCTATTCGTGTGGACCCTCATTGCCTTTGCCTTGATGGCAGAGGGAGAATGGATGAGGTCAGGGTAATGCTGCAAGGGAGAGCACTGATCCAGGAGTCCGTGGTTCCTCAGCATGCACAGTAAAGGGATGAGAACCACTTTCAAATGGAAGGTAATGGAGCAGTGGAAAGGGTGCTTCAAGTCCCAAAATTCATCCAAAGGCTGCTTGGGCACAGCCTTGATCTTCCTTGTTCTGCAGAGCTCCTGGCACAAAGGTCATTTGTCCAGTCTGGATGAGATTCACCCCAAACAAGTGATGTCCTCTGTGTGTTGTTGCTTTTTTGTGTGTGTGTGTAACTAACTATTTGATCACGATGAATTGATTTTTTTTCACTAATTTGATGTGATGATTAGGCAATCACTTTAGCATGTGTTTTTTCAATTATCTCTCGTTAACAAAATGAGGCAGCAACTAAGCATAATCTATCTTTTCCTGATTTCTCACAAGGATATTTAAGACTGTAGATATTCTTGCCGAGCGGTATGGATATCTTTGGATCTAGGGGTGGTTAATGTGTTATATCCTGTAGTTATGTCATCTAGACTTTGGCCAAAATCCTATTCTTAAGAATAGTAGCCAGTTAAGGTTATGTAGGTAAAGAGATCTGCCTACAGGTCTTCTCTATTGTATGTTGCTGTTGGGGATTGAGTCAGTGCACACATTTGGGGCAGAGAGGGCACAAAATGATGGTGGATGCTTAGGCCTTACTCTTTTGTTTCCATTCTTGCACTTAACTACAAACAACCATTTTTACTGTTCAAAATAAAATCACTTTCAAATGCTATGCCATTGCTATCTGCTTTGAACTTCAGCAAGGGGCTGTAACATTTTCAGGCTGAAGAGTCAGGGCCTCAAAGTTTTATAGAAGCTTTTCTTTCACTCGGAGGAATGATACGCCTCAGCTCAGCATGACCCTCACCATTGCAGATGTATCCATCCTACAGCAGAGTATGATAGAGATGGCCACAAAGATGTGATGTACCTGCAGTGTTAAAACTGTGGCAGAGGAAGCAAGTTTCCTGTGAGCCAGCTTTGCCATGACTTCCACTGTTGGGCACAAACTCTGACTATTTGGGAATAAGTCTTCTGTGAATAGAGCTGTTCTTTCTCCATCTTCTTACAGGTTCCCTAAGCCTTTACAGGGTGCCCTTTCCTCAAAGTCACGTTCCTCAGTCTCTAGGCTGGTTTGAAGTCTGATGCAACCTTACAATTTTGCAATTTTAGTCTCCAAAAAGCAACTCGATTTTCTTACTATGGAGGATCTTGGCTGCAAAAAAGTCAGTTCTGACTTCCCCTCTTCCCGATTTACTTTTGTCTGTTTTCCAGGCATTGTTCATAGTTTTTGAAGCTCTGATTTCTTCAGGCATAGAGACTTGCACTAGCAGCTTGCTGTGGTAACCTCATTGCTGACAGGGTGCTGGTGAGCATTGCTGGGCTGGCTGCTGAATGTTCATGGGCACTACTTAAAAAAACAAACCCCAAATGGCTACTGGGTGAGGCAGGTTAAGTGCCTTATTTTTCTCCTCATGACTGCACAGCTCTTCCTTTCACTGGATTTTTTCCTCAGACATTTTCTTTAACGTAGAGCACATGGCAGCTAGGCTCTGGCTGCAGAAGTTACTGGTAGCAGTGTTCAGTCAATTTGCTTTCCCTGTACCCTTCTGCATTCCCATTTAGCTTTCCTCTAAAGCATCACAGCTGAAGCAGCTCAAGTTATCCTCTTGGCAGTAGTCTTACCACTTTCCTTTGTGATTTACTCCCTTTAAGGTTCAGTCTTTTGCCTTGGCTCTTACTGAATATAATGGCAAATGCAAAATTTGTACCCTTGTCTTCCAGAAATGTTCAGCAGCTTGGGATATCACTGCTGGCTTTTGTATTTCTCCCTCCTTTTGGGCCATCACTTTTGGCCCTGTGTTTTTCATGCAAATCCCTCTAGTTCACAAGTACTAAACTAAATGACCAGAGGCTCAGCCAAACCACCAGATATACATTTTATAAGACTTCATATCGTAGTGTTGTTTCTTCAATGGGCTTCTGAACTTGTGCATGGTCTTACTGACTTCACTTGGTGCTCCACTTAACACTGGTGGTCCTTCCTTGTGGATGAACAAGGAGGCCTTGGGGAGAGCAGACCTGTGGGCACTTTGTCTACTCATGCTCCTCATCACAGGGCACAAGATGAATGCTTCAGAGGCAGAAAATACAAGACTGAACAGAACTGCTTAACAAAAAGTATACAGACACTGCATTTCTGGGTCACTTTACTGTCCCTTATGGATTTCTTTTTGCATTAAGTTATGTGGTTTAATGTATTTTTCAAGACAACGAAGAATGACTTGAAGGAGCTCACTCAATCCCTCTGTCTTGGAGAGGTATAATTTCCTTGCTTCTATTCAGACAGCTACCAAGAATCAAACCCCTGTGCTTACTTACTTAAACTGAATTAGGTATCATGGTTACACAAGTCAGAACAGAAACGGTCTATGTGTACAAGCAGCAGCCAATGTTCTGTTTCTGGAGTAAAATATATGTAAAAAAATCTTTTTCAATGCAGAAAGAAGAAAAAAATCAGAACTTGTTGTAGTCAAGCATATTAAGGGAGATGGTTGCAAGATGAAGACCCATATGCTGTACATAATACATGACTTTCTTCCTCTTCTATGTCTGCCCTCTGAATGATGAAAAATTACAAGGGCTGAAACTGAAAACATCATGAAATGTTAATCTACTGGGGCTTCCTTAGTGCTAGCGAGGTCAGGCTCTGCCGCAGAACATTGTGACAGATGGAGCGTCCTCTGTGAAATCGTGCCGTGTTGCCAAACACTGCCAGTAGATGAGCTGTCTGTCACTGCGCACATGCTTTGGCCGTATGCCCCATGAGCTCCCTGCCCAGGAGTGGGAGTGCTCTGAGGGACCTGGCCCCCTGGGCAGGGAAATACCAGCATGTGCATGGCACGTGTGCACCAAGTCAGGAAACACGGGCTTTAGATTAGAGCCAGTAACGAGCTTTCTGCCTCTGTGAGTGTGTCATAACCTGCAGGCAGGAAAATGCATTCTTTGAAAATAGTTTGTCCTGGCGTAGCGCTGAGCCAGGCATCTCTAAATCGCTCTGAAGGGCACTGTCCCTGCTGAGCGTGGTTCCTGTGTTTTTCATCACCTTGCATGAAAAAGACTCAAGTCTTGGAGACTTAACCATGTTTGCAAAATGAAGTTGAAAGCTCCTGACTGACAGTCTTAAGGGCTTTTCCCATAAACATGTAAAGCTATACTGCAGCTTAGACAGAAGGGTAGGTTTTGCTTGGTGTCTAGATACCCCTGCTTGTCACCAGGCTCCATAAATTGCTGTGCTTTTGGCATCACCATGTAGTAACACGCCAGCTAATTTAATGATGAAGCTGCTGACAGGAAAACAAACCAGTAAAGTTCTTCCCTAAAGCTTCGACACAGCAAAAATGGGAATTATCCTCAAATCAGTGCCTGCCTCAGCTCCTTTTTACTGAAATCTTTTGTGGTGGAGGAGCTGAGACTGTTCCCCAGGGCTGCCAGAGCCAGCGTTACAGATACTGTGGCCTTAGGGCCTTTCTGCTCTCATTCAGGAGGGAGATAACATGAGCACAAATTTGTGTGACCTATCCTAGTGACTATACAGTTCATCTACGAGCCTCATTCTCTGCCCCACGTACAGAAGAGAGCTGTTTCCACTGCACTAGCAAAGAAGGTGAAGAAAACCTAAAGCTCTCCTGTCTCTGGTGTCCTAAAGCTGTGGTGAAGTGGTGGTGGCATCACCTGGGTACTACCTGATGCATTTTGGTGACAACCTGAGTTACAAATGTAGTTCAAGCAACTTGTGAGAGCACTGTCACCATCAATAAATTATATAACGCCTAGAGTTCTAGCAAAATCCTTAGAAAACTTGCACTTTTCTCAGTTGCTTCTGCCTATGAGTCCACTCATTTCAATTATATCTAACCTGGGTTGCACACTTTCCCATCATGGCCAACTTCTAGAAGTTACTCGCTGGGTTTGATTGCCTTGTGAAGGCCAAGGACATTTGTAGAACCTTAAGATGAAGCTGTCAAACTTAAGTGTTAGATCAAGAATTGAGTTTTGGTGTTTGAGCTCTTGCCTCAGATGAACCAAACAGCATTAAACCTGAAACGAATGTGTGGCGCACCTTTACCTACTCATCACAGCGAAGATGAAAGCAACATAATCTTTGCTTAACAGAAAGACATTATACGTGCCAACAAAGGTTGTAGTTATTTATGCTTTCAAAGCAATTGCAAGTTTCACTCACAGTAGTTGTAAAGAGGTAAATACGCAGAATGTGAAGGTGGCTCAGCCTTGTACAGAATAATGTCTGGGGTAGTTAGACTGACAAGCAGCTCAGATGGCCATGATGTGGGGAGAAGGTGATAAGTTGTCAGGCTGACCTAGAGACAGCACAGGCTGAGACTACTATACTTGAGGTTACTCAGCACAGCTCTAGCAGAGCAAGGAGCTAAAACTTCATGTTCCAAATTGCAAAACAGCCTCCAAAACAACAGCTTGCCCTTGATCTCTCATAGGCATCACCTAACCCTTCTTTCTGTAGGCTCACAAAGAGTTTTGTAGTCCGATAACGTTTCTCAAAACAGCAGGCATCTCACTGATGCTGTAACAGACATTTTCATGTTGGGTGAAATCTCACTGACTGTGAAATTAAATTTACGTTTTTCAAAAAAGGCTAGTACAAAATTGTGCTTATGTCAGAAGAAGCGAAGTTCTCCCTTGGCTGTGTGGAGTCATTGGCTCATCTTCTGGGAAGGGAGAAAAAGTGGCCACTGCTGCACGGGTTATCTGGGAGCACAAGCTCTACACAGGATGGGAAGAGATCACCAAGGTTGCTTCCCTTGTGATTCATCTTGTATTTATAGTATTTCTGTGGATTGTGGAGTTATAAAATCCTGGCACCTGCTTGTCTTGTTGTCAAGCGTTAAAGCTGCACTGGCCACTAGACAAATGACAGATACTCCTGTTAATTCCTCTCCCCACCTAAAAGGGAAAGAGAAACGGAATAAGAGAGAGAGACTTATGGACTGGGAAAGAAAATAAGAATAGCTTTAATGCAAATAGTAAAAATAAAATGAAATATATTCAAATATATACAAAACCAATATGAACCCCAACCCCCATGGTGGAAACTACATCACCACGGATGCTGTGGGGCATTGCTGGGGAACTCCCAGATTGGACTCAGCAGCAGGTGGGAACTGGATGTAGAAGCTGGATTCTGGAACTGGATTCAGGAACACACAGATCAGTATCAAAAGGAGAATAAACAAAGTCATCCTTGGACACTGGCCATCAAAGAAAAGAACTTTACCCTTGTGATCCTTCATCTTTGTACAGAATATGACATACATGGAATGAAATACATTTTTGTTTGGTTTAGGGTCACCTGTCCTTTTCGTTCCTCCCTGCAGATGTAACTTCTTACTGTCTGTACCCTCAATGCGCAGAATTAGCAATGACCTTGGTCTACACAGAAGCAAGAATATGCAAGAGTCTTTCTGCATACAAGTTCTTGGTAGTAACTGTAAAC
>WEIS01052350.1:0-11302 GCA_013389965.1 Todus mexicanus
TGGGAGACAAGGGGTGGGTACAGGGTGAAAAACTTCATAGCAGGGGCCTAGGCATGAGTATAGTGTGGAAAACTTGATAGCAGGGGCCTGGGAGTGGGTAAAGTACAGAAAACTTGGTAGCAGGGGCCTGGGGATGAGCACAGTATAGATAAATGTAGTGGGGGCCAAGGGACGGGTGCAGTATAGAAAATGGTGTAGCAGGGGCCTGGGAGTGGGTCCAGCGTAGAAAACCTTATAGCAGGGGCCTGGGAATGAGTGAAGTATAAATAACTCTATAGTGGGGGCCAAGGGGTGGGTGCAGTGTAGAAAATTCTATAGCAGGGGTCTGGGGATGAGTAAAGTATAGATAACTTTATAGTGGGGGCAAAGGGGTGGGTCCAGTATCGAAAACTCTACAGCAGGGACCTGGGGGTGAGTGCTGTATAGAGGGGAGCAGTGTAGTGGGAGACAAGGGGTGGGTACAGCGTGGAAAACTCTATAGCAGGGGCCTGGGGATGAGTAAAGTACAGATAACTTATAGCAGGGGCCTGGAAATGGGTAAAGTATAGAAAACTCTATAGCAGGGGTCTGGGGATGAGTAAAGTGCGGACAACTTTATAGCAGGGGCCTAGGAGTGGATAAAGTACGGAAAAGTCAATAGTGGGGGTCTGAGGATGAGTAAAGTATAGTTAACTTTATAGTGGGGGCAAAGGGCTGGGTCCAGTATAGAAAACTTTATAGCAGGGGCCTAGGAGTGGATAAAGTACGGAAAAGTCAATAGTGGGGGTCTGAGGATGAGTAAAGTATAGATAACTCTGTAGTGGGGGCCAAGGGGTGGATGCAGTGTAGAAAAATCCTGTAGCAGGGGCCTGGGAGCGGGTGCAGTATAGAAAACTCAATAGCAGGGGTCTGGGGATGAGTAAAGTCTAGATAACTCTATAGTGGGAGACAAGGGGTGGGTACAGTGTGGAAAACTTGGTAGCAGGAGTCTGTGAGTGGATCCAGCGTAGAAAACTCTGTATCGGGGGCCTGGGGATGAGTAAAGTCTAGATAACTCTATAGTGGGAGACAAGGGGTGGGTACAGTGTGGAAAACTTGGTAGCAGGAGTCTGTGAGTGGATCCAGCGTAGAAAACTCTGTATCGGGGGCCTGGGGATGAGTAAAGTCTAGATAACTCTATAGTGGGAGACAAGGGGTGGGTACAGTGTGGAAAACTTGGTAGCAGGAGTCTGTGAGTGGATCCAGCGTAGAAAACTCTGTATCGGGGGCCTGGGGATGAGTAAAGTCTAGATAACTCTATAGTGGGAGACAAGGGGTGGGTACAGTGTGGAAAACTTGGTAGCAGGAGTCTGTGAGTGGATCCAGCGTAGAAAACTCTGTATCGGGGGCCTGGGGATGAGTAAAGTCTAGATAACTCTATAGTGGGAGACAAGGGGTGGGTACAGTGTGGAAAACTTGGTAGCAGGAGTCTGTGAGTGGATCCAGCGTAGAAAACTCTGTATCGGGGGCCTGGGGATGAGTAAAGTCTAGATAACTCTATAGTGGGAGACAAGGGGTGGGTACAGTGTGGAAAACTTGGTAGCAGGAGTCTGTGAGTGGATCCAGCGTAGAAAACTCTGTATCGGGGGCCTGGGGATGAGTAAAGTCTAGATAACTCTATAGTGGGAGACAAGGGGTGGGTACAGTGTGGAAAACTTGGTAGCAGGAGTCTGTGAGTGGATCCAGCGTAGAAAACTCTGTATCGGGGGCCTGGGGATGAGTAAAGTCTAGATAACTCTATAGTGGGAGACAAGGGGTGGGTACAGTGTGGAAAACTTGGTAGCAGGAGTCTGTGAGTGGATCCAGCGTAGAAAACTCTGTATCGGGGGCCTGGGGATGAGTAAAGTCTAGATAACTCTATAGTGGGAGACAAGGGGTGGGTACAGTGTGGAAAACTTGGTAGCAGGAGTCTGTGAGTGGATCCAGCGTAGAAAACTCTGTATCGGGGGCCTGGGGATGAGTAAAGTCTAGATAACTCTATAGTGGGAGACAAGGGGTGGGTACAGTGTGGAAAACTTGGTAGCAGGAGTCTGTGAGTGGATCCAGCGTAGAAAACTCTGTATCGGGGGCCTGGGGATGAGTAAAGTCTAGATAACTCTATAGTGGGAGACAAGGGGTGGGTACAGTGTGGAAAACTTGGTAGCAGGAGTCTGTGAGTGGATCCAGCGTAGAAAACTCTGTATCGGGGGCCTGGGGATGAGTAAAGTCTAGATAACTCTATAGTGGGAGACAAGGGGTGGGTACAGTGTGGAAAACTTGGTAGCAGGAGTCTGTGAGTGGATCCAGCGTAGAAAACTCTGTATCGGGGGCCTGGGGATGAGTAAAGTCTAGATAACTCTATAGTGGGAGACAAGGGGTGGGTACAGTGTGGAAAACTTGGTAGCAGGAGTCTGTGAGTGGATCCAGCGTAGAAAACTCTGTATCGGGGGCCTGGGGATGAGTAAAGTCTAGATAACTCTATAGTGGGAGACAAGGGGTGGGTACAGTGTGGAAAACTTGGTAGCAGGGGCCTGGGAGTGGGTAAAGTACAGAACACTCTATCAGGGGTGTAGGAGTGGGTGCAGTACAGAGGGGAGCAGCGTAGTGGGAGACAAGGGATGGGTACAGCGTAGAGAATTTTATAGCAGGGGCCTGGGGATGAGTATAGTGTGGAAAACTTGGTAGCAGGAGTCTGTGAGTGGATCCAGCGTAGAAAACTCTGTATCGGGGGCCTGGGGATGAGTACAGTGCAGAAAACTTGATGGCAGGGGCGTGGGAGTGGGTGAAGGACAGAAAACTCTATAGCAGGGGTCTAGGGGTGGGTGCAGTGTGGAAAACTCTGTAGCAGGGGCCTGGGGATGAATATAGTGGAGAAAACTATAGCAAGGGCCTGGAAATGAGTATAAAACCTTATAGCAGGGGCCTGGGAGTGGGGCCAGTGTAGAAAACCATAGAAGGGTGGGCACAGTGTAGGGGGGAGCAGCATAGCAGGGGCCTGGGGATGGACACAGCTCCTTGGGGTGTTCCAGAGGGCTCCGGGCACTGCCTGCCCCCAGATAAAGGGCGGGGGGGAGTGCTCCCCAAAACCACAACCATCCCATGCCACGGCCTCACGGGGTGGGAGACATCACGGGGTGGGAGGACGCCGGGGTGACGGCTCCTGTTCCTGCAGGCCTGCGCAACGCCCCGCGCTGCTGGGATGTCATCCAGCCCCTGCTCTGCGCCGTCTACATGCCCAAGTGTGAGGACGGCCACGTGGAGCTGCCCAGCCAGACCCTCTGCCAAGCCACCCGTGCCCCCTGCACCATCGTAGAGCGCGAGCGTGGCTGGCCCGACTTCCTCAAGTGCACGGCCGATCGCTTCCCCGAGGGATGCCCGGTACGGGGCTGGGGGGACACGGTGTTGGGGGGCATCGCATCGTCCTGCCACGGGCTCCACATTGAGACAGTCCTGAAGAGAAGGACTGGGGAGGACTGGAGGGTGAAGGTTGCACCAGGGGAGATGGAAGGACCTGGGGGNGCTTGAGAGTGGAGAGAAGGGAGAAGTTGTTGGTGCTGAGGGTGGGGAGAGCCTGGCCCAGGTTGGCGCGAGAGGTGGTGGCTGCCCCATCCCTGTCCCCATTGCAGGGGAGGTTGTTGGGGGCTCTGAGCAACCTGCTCTAGCTGCAGATGGCCCTGCTGCCTGCAGGGGGGTTGGGCTGGATGCCCTTCAAAGGTCCCTTCAACCCAAACCAGTCTGTGACTCCATGAAATCCCCACGGGGCAGCAGGAGCAGGGAAACATCCCCACCCCTCTGTGCGGGATCAGCGTTGACCCCTTCCCCATGGAGGTGCCTCCTCCTCACGTCCTCCCTTCTCCTCCGGCAGAACGAGGTGCAGAACATCAAATTCAACAGCTCGGGGCAGTGCGAGGCGCCGCTGGTGCGCACGGACAACCCCAAGAGCTGGTACGAGGACGTGGAGGGTTGCGGCATCCAGTGCCAGAACCCGCTCTTCACCGACAAGGAGCACCGCGAGATGCACGTCTACATCGCCGCCTTCAGCTCCGTCACCATCTTCTGCACCTTCTTCACCCTGGTGAGACGCGGCGGCGGCGGCGACGACGTGGGGAGGCGTCCCTAAAAGGGGACCCCGGGCATCAAGCTGTCCTCTTCTCTCCCACCTGCCAGGCCACGTTTGTCGCCGACTGGAGGAACTCCAACCGCTACCCCGCCGTCATCCTCTTCTACGTCAACGCCTGCTTCTTCGTGGGCAGCATCGGCTGGTTGGCGCAGTTCATGGATGGTGCCCGTGACGAGATCGTGTGCCGGGCCGACGGCACCATGCGGCTGGGGGAACCCACGTACGTGTCACCTTTGTCCCCAAGGGGGTGTCCCCAAAACCGAGGAGGCCTCTCGGGGTTTCCTGGCCTCTTGGGAGTGTGGAGGACGCTCCGCTCTTCGGGTAGGAGAAGCCTTCTTCATCCCCGTTTCCCCTGGCGGGGGTTGGTGACGCTCCTGTGTCGCCTGCCCCCGTAGGTCCAACGAGACGCTCTCCTGCGTCATCATCTTCGTCATCGTTTACTACTCGCTGATGTCGGGCGTCATCTGGTTCGTGATGCTGACCTACGCCTGGCACACCTCCTTCAAGGCGCTGGGCACCACCTACCAGCCGCTGCTGGGCAAGACCTCCTACTTCCACCTCATCACCTGGTCCATCCCCTTCGTCCTCACCGTGGCCATCCTGGCGGTGGCGCAGGTAACGGCACCACGAGCCCGTGTCCCGGCGGCCAGTCCCTGCCGGGGGGACGTACGCAGGGAGAGGCGGCCGCAGCCAACTGACCCCCCCTGCCCTCACCTCGTCTCCATCTCCACCAGGTGGATGGTGACTCCGTCAGCGGCATCTGCTTCGTGGGCTACAAGAACTATCGTTACCGGGCCGGCTTTGTCCTGGCGCCCATCGGGCTCGTCCTCATCGTTGGCGGCTATTTCCTCATCCGGGGTAGGTGCGGGCTCGCCCCGGCGAGGGGATGAGGCCACCATGGGGGGGTGTCCCCCACCCTGACCACCTCATCCTTCCACCACAGGGGTCATGACGCTCTTCTCCATCAAGAGCAACCACCCCGGGCTGCTGAGCGAGAAGGCGGCCAGCAAGATCAACGAGACCATGCTGCGCCTGGGTGAGCGCGGCTCCCCCCGCACCTTTTCCAGGGAGATTTGGGGGTGGCATTGGTGACAAAACGTCCCAATGTCCTCCCCATCCCACCTTCCTGGGCTTGGCTGTCGTGGTGGTGGCACGACCCCGGGGCAGCGTCTTTGTCGTGGTGTCGCTGGGTCTGGCTAAACCGGGGATATCCCACTTCTCCTCCAGGCATCTTCGGCTTCTTGGCCTTTGGCTTCGTCTTCATCACTTTCGGCTGCCACTTCTATGACTTCTTCAACCAGGCGGAGTGGGAGCGAAGCTTCCGGGAATACGTCCTGTGAGTAGGGCGGGGACGGAGAGTGGGCCGCTGGTGGCATCCCAGCAGCTCCCAGCATGTCTCGGAGAGGGCCCCGTGTCTCCCGCCGGCGTTGCCGCCACATCTGCGCTCTGCGGAGCTTTGGGGTGGCTCTGGGTGTCCCCCCTCCTTACGGCCGCCGTCCCGCGTCTCTCCCTGTAGGTGCGAGGCCAACGTGACCATCGCCACGCAGACCAACAAGCCCATCCCGGACTGCGAGATCAAAAACCGGCCGAGCCTGCTGGTGGAGAAGATCAACCTCTTCGCCATGTTCGGTACCGGCGTCTCCATGAGCACCTGGGTCTGGACCAAAGCCACCCTGCTCATCTGGAAGCGCACCTGGTGCAGGTGGGACCCCGAGGATGTCACCTCGGATCCGCATGGCCCTTCCCGCCCCATCCAACGTCCTGAGATGTTGGAGATCTCCAGGCTCTTGTCCATCAGCTCAATGAGTTGGAGGCTGGCAGCAGATGGGAATGAGGTGGCCTGCTCCACTTTACAGGTGTCTGGTCCTGTTGGGGGACACCTCCAACCCCACGGGGACCCATCCAGCGCAATCCTCAGCCCTTGGTGTCCCCGTCCAGAGGAGGGGAGGGAGATGGGGAGGGTCCCTGTTCACTCCCCAGGTGTGATGCCTTTGGTTGTGCATCCCCTGAGCCTGGGCCACCCCGTGTCCCTGCTCTGACCCCCTGTGTCCCCAGGCTGACGGGGCAGAGCGACGACCAGCCCAAGAGGATCAAGAAGAGCAAGATGATCGCGAAGGCCTTTTCCAAGCGCAAGGAGCTGCTGCGTGACCCGGGCCAGGAGTTGTCTTTCAGCATGCACACCGTGTCACACGACGGCCCCGTGGGTAGGTGCCTGTGGGAGGGGCTGCCTCAGGGGTCCCCACCATCAGAGAATTGTTTGCGTTGGAAAAGACCTTTCAGATGATTGAGTCCTCCCGTTCCCTCAGCGCTGCCAGGGCACCACTGCCCCGTGTCCCTCAGCACCACATCTCCACGGCTTGGAAACCCCTCCAGGGATCAGGGGGACTCCACCCCTGCCCTGGGCAGCCTGGGACACGCCTGGGCAACCCTTGACAGTGCCCAAGAAATTGTTCCTCAGCTCCAACCTCACCCTCCCCTGGCTGGGGCAACTTGAGGCTGGTTCCTCTTGTGCTGGCGCTTGTTCCTTGGCAGCAGAGCCCGACCCCCCCTGGCTCCCAGCTCCTGAATGAACTTGAGAGAGTTGTGCAGAGCCAGAAGGTCTCCCCTGAGCCTCCTTTGCTCCAGGCTCAACACCCCCAGGTCCCTCAGCCGCTCCTCCCCAGCCTCCTGCTCTAGCCCCTTGCCCAGCTCCGTTGCCCTTCTCTGGCCACGCTCCAGCCCCTCCAGGTCCTGCTGGGAGGGAGGGGCCCAAAGCTGAGCCCAGGATTGCAGGGGCGGCCTCCCCAGTGCCCAGGATTTGCAGGGGGACGCTCCCTGCCCTGCTCCTGCTGATCCCTTGGCCGCTCTCCCCGTTGTCCTCGCAGCCGGGTTAGCGTTTGACATCAACGAGCCCTCAGCCGACGTGTCCTCAGCGTGGGCCCAGCACGTTACCAAGATGGTGGCCCGGCGAGGGGCTATCCTGCCCCAGGACATCTCTGTGACACCCGTGGCGACTCCTGGCAAGTCCTTGGGGACCGTGTTGGGCATCTCTTGGGCCGAGGGGCGTTGGGGATGGGGGGGGAGGCAGAGCTGGGGGCCTGGGGGTTGTACTCGGGGCAGGATGTGGCCGCTCTCACCTGCCGTGTCCCGTGTCCCGCAGTGCCACCGGAGGAGAGGCCCAACCTCTGGGTGGTGGAGGCCGACGTCTCCCCTGAGCTGCAGAAGCGCAGCGGCCACAAGAAGAAACGGAGGAAGAAGAAGAAGAAGGAGGAGGTTTGCCCGGGTCCCGAGCGCTGCCTTGGGGGTCCCGCAGCCCTCCCAGTCCCTCCCAGCACCGTCCCTCGCCTGCCCCGCCTGCCCCCCCAGCCTTGCCTGGTCGCCTTCGCCCCCGACGTCATCCCGGGGCTCCCGCCCGAAGCCGCCTTCCCTGGGGGCCCGTGGGACGGCCGCCGCAGAGCCAACGTCTTCCACCTCATCAGCAACCCCTTCTGCCCCGAGGGCAGCTCCCCGGAGGAGGAGAGCCCCGGCCCCAGCAGCGGGCACTGGCAGCACAACGGGGGGCTGCTCTGGCCCCCCAGCTCCCACCCCCTGCCCCGCGGCAGCGTAGGGGGGCCCAGGACTCAGGGCCGACGGGTTGGCTTGGCCCCCATCCACTCTCGGACCAACCTGGTGGACGCCGAGCTGCTGGACGCCGATTCGGACTTTTAAACCCAGCCTGGACGTTGTGAGGGGACGGGGACACGTGGGGTGAGACCCGAGGCCTCGTCCAGCACGGGGCAGCCTGCGAGGGGCCGCCGAAGCCACCTCATCCCAGCGGGGAGCACCCCGACAGCCAGTTCCCCCCCTCGGAGGGTGACGTTTCTCCCCACATCACCCGGACAGACTCAACACACGTTCCTTGCCAGGCAAGAAGAGGTTTTTTTGGGGGTGTCTCCTCACCCCGGCGTCTCTGGGAGAAGAGAAACAGGGTGTCGGTGGAACAAAGCCCGGCCGGGTCCTGCAGGGATTTAAGGACAAGGTGGGGACGGGAGCGGGTGGCGCCCCCCAGGACAGCAGGGGAGATTTGGGGGAGCTTTGTCCCGCATCCCGGGGTCCCCTCCCTTCCCCTCTGCCTCCCCGCCGTGGCTAGACGGTACGTAGAGCTTCCCAACACTTGTGCCAATAGTTTGATTTTGAAATTCCCTTCTTTTTTAATCGTTTTACAACACGCCGAGAGGTGGGGGCCGGGCACGGCCTCTCCGCTCAGCGGCTTGAGCTGACCCCTCCGCCTCAGGGGGTGGCAGCAGCATCCTGGGGGGCAGGTCACCCATTTTTGCTGGGTGCACCCCTATTTCTTCAGGGCTCCCCAAGTGCCTTTGCAGCTCCCCCAGGAGCTGAGCCAGACACGAGACGTTGATCCCTGGCTCCAGGGAGGTGGGGCTGGAGGGGCCCACGTTGGGGTGCACGGAGGCTCCCCCAGCCACGGGGCGAAAAAACCCCCATGAAATTATAAAATGCTGGGCTCACCTTTGCTGTCTGGGTGCTCCAACCTCCTGAGCGAAGCTTTTTATTCATTTTTGATAGAAGAAAACGCCCTGAGTTAGAGCAAACCCAGCCGAGCTGCCAGGTGGGAGGACTCCAGTCCCCGCTGCTGGTTTGTACTGGTGTGGCATCCCAGTACGGGCCCTGAGGAGCTCCTGATACCCTCCCAACTTTCTCGCTCTCCCGGTGACCTCCACGGGTTATTTTTTTTCACTCTGTAAAAGGCAAATCCTCCTGTATCAGTATTAAATTTGCCGAGTTGCCGTTGCCAGCGGCTGCCCCCAGCGGGGGCTTTTTGGGGAGACGTCCCGGGGTTGGCCTCTTTCTCCTAAAAGGGCTCCAAAAACTCCTTTAAGCTGTCTTCAAAATGGTTTTAAAGTGTTTTGACATCCCCCCAGATCCACCATCCCGGGTGTTTCACCCACGCGAGGTGCTGGTGACGCCCGTGGGTGCTGCGAGGGAGGGTTGGGAGGGGAATTTGGCAGCAAAATTGCGGGTTCCCTTTGCCAGCAGGTGGCACCACGGCCTTAAATATCCCCGACCTTGCAGATGGGTGGCCCCAGCTTCAGGGCGCTGCTGGGTGCCAGGTCCCGTGGGGTGAGCGGATGGTGCTTTTGGGGCCAAACTTGTGGGAAGAGGCCTTATTTTTAGAATCATAGACTCATAGAATAATTAAGGCTGGAAAGGACCTCTGAGATCATCGAGTCCAGCCTAGGACCTACCACCACCACTCAGCTAAACCCTGCCACTAAGTGTGGCATCCAGTCTGGCCTTAAACACCTCCAGGGACGGTGACTCCACCACCTCCCTGGGCAGCCCAGCCCANGGGGCTTGGTTTTTGTGGAGACCAAGCGCCCCCTCGGTAGTTTCCTCAGCTAATTTTCACCTCAAATTGTGTTTTCCGATGGTTTTTGGAGAGTGGGATGAGCTGACCCCACCGAGGGCTCCACGCTGGGGCACACGAGAAGCCAAGGGAAAGGCTGGTTTGTCTGGGGGTGAAACAAAATGTTTCTCTATTTTTGTGGGGTTTAAAAACTCTCTATTGAGCTGTATTTTATTTTTCTGGGCTGCTTTCGGAGAAGAAAAAGGGATGGAAACCGTCGTTCTGAAATGATACCTTGTTTTGAAACAAGAAGCTGAAATATTTCATGTTGGGAACGACCAGAGACGTCCTGACCCTGCCACATCCCTTGTGTGGCACCAGCAAACCCCCCTTGATTTGGCACACGGGGACAAAAAAGTGTTGGGCTCCCTTTTTTAGATCCTGGGACCCCCTCACAAGGGGCTCAGCAGACGGAACCAGGGAAAAATGAGAAGCAACCACCCAACCCGCACCATTTAAACATGGTTCTGGTTGAAATATTGTGGTTAAAAGGGATGAAATGCCCAGAATGGGATAAATTTAGCTCGGTTTTATGCCCAGAGCACCCTGTTTTGACAGTGGGATGGGGGCACCCAGCACCCCACACCCAAAACTGGTCACTGAGTGATCCCGCTTAACCGCCGTGGGTGCTTGTGGCGGCGTGTGCTGCTCGGGGTCGGGTTCTGCAAAGGAATAGTAAGAAGAATGACTTAAGAATGAGAATTGAGGATCAAAATCAAAGGCTCGAAAGGCAGGGAGGTGTCTTTGCTTTGCCTCTCCCACCCTCTCGGTGCCGGGGAGCGCAGCCGCCAACGTGGTTTGCCGGGTTCTCACCGAAACCGCAGCCAGGAAACCGCTCGTGGGAGCAGCAAGAAGCTGTTGTGGTAACCAGAGCAGGGAGGAGACCTGGGAGAGGGACGGGGATGAGGCTGGGCCAGAATCACCTCCATCCTCAGAACCTTCGAGCTGGGGTTCAGGACCTGCACCCTGTCCCCTGAACCTTTCACAGATTCAGGGATTGTTCGGGATTGGAAGGGATCTCGAAAGTTCATCGAAGTCCAATCCCCCCATTGCTGGAGCAGGATCACCTAGATCAAGTTCCCTGAGACCGTCTTCTCCCTCCGACTCCTTCAGCATCAGGAAGGGCTTTAAGGAGTTGGAAGGACCTGAGGGATGAATGAGGGAGTTGAGGGACCCAAGGGGAGAACCGGTGGCGTTGATTCAAGGGACGCTTCTCTCTCGTTATCAGGCTGCAGTGAGACGGTCGCGCTCTGGGTTTACACAGCCAAGGACTGGAATTTAGGTTCTCCCCAAACGAGTTTTGAAAAGTAGCCTTGAAAATATCTTGAAATCGGTCCTTAAATGAAAGTTGTTACGGATTATATCAAATCACCTTGTCTGGAGATCAGATAAATCTTGGTCTTTCAACAGAGCAGAGACAGGGACCTGGTGGAGCGGGGCCAGAGGAGGCCCCAGCAATGCTGGGAGGGCTGGAACCCCTCTGCTGGGAGGCCAGGCTGGGAGAGCTGGGGGGGTTCAGCCTGGAGAAGAGAAGGCTCCGCACAGACCTTCTGGGGGCCTTGCAGGGCTTCAAGGGGCCTGGCAGAAAGATGGGGACAGACTTTGGAGCAGGGCCTGTGGGGACAGGACAAGGGGGCTGGGTTGGAACTGCCAGAGGGAGCTTGAGAGTGGAGAGAAGGGAGAAGTTGTTGGTGCTGAGGGTGGGGAGAGCCTGGCCCAGGTTGGCGCGAGAGGTGGTGGCTGCCCCATCCCTGTGCCCATTGCAGGGGAGGTTGTTGGGGGCTCTGAGCAACCTGCTCTAG